>JAAQRG010282484.1:0-12869 GCA_011634625.1 Babylonia areolata | reverse complement strand
ATTTATGTAAATGGGTGGTTAATAATGAGTTGTGTTTGTGTGATGTTAATGTCACGGAATGGTTAATAGTGGTTATGTGTGTGTGTGTGTGACGTTAATGTAATGGGATGACTAATAGTGGGTTTTGTGTGTGTGACATTAATGTAAAAGGGTGGTTAATAATGGGTTGTGTTTGTGTGATGTTACTGTAAAGGGGTGGTTGATAATGGTTGTGTTCGACGTTAACGTAAAGGCGTCGTTTATAATGGGTTGTGTTTGTGTGACATTTATGTAAAGGTGCAGTTAATAATGGGTTGTGTTTGATGTTGATTTAAAGGGGTGATTAATAATGAGCTGTTTGTGTGATATTAATGTAAAGCGGTAGTTAACAATGAGTTGTGTGTTTGAGATGTTAATGTGTTTGTTGTGTCATGTTAATACAAAGGGATGGTTGATAATGGGTTATGTCTGAGTGTGTTTGTGTGATGTTAATGTAAAATGGTGGTTAATAAGTGGTTGTGTTTGTGTGATGTTTATCTTGAGAGGTGAACAATGATGGCTTGTGTATGTGTGACATTAATATAAAGTGGTGGTTAATGATGGGTTTGTGTGACTAATGTGTTAGTGTGATGTTAATGTAACAGGGTAGTTAATAACTTGTTTTGTTTGTGTGACATTAATTTAGCTGCCGTAACCTGTATGACTGTGCATTCCTGAGCTGTTTGGGAGCTGTACAGCTTAGCAGGAGTGGAGAACGACAGTTCATGGGAAAGGCACTGTGGTGATTACACAGTGACTTGGCAGATAAAGTTGTGAAAATCATTGGAATCTGTGTGTGAAGTGTGATGCTCATCACTCGCAGTGATCCCTCACAGAACACAAAAAACAAAGGCTTATGCTCCAGAAGTTGATTGAGAATTTAAAAAAAAAAAAAAAAAAAAAGGTTCGGGGTATAAATGGGAGTTCTAATTCTGGTTAATAATGGTAACTCAACCTTCTAACTTGATTTATATACGCCTTGTTCATAATTTTTACAAAACACTGACAACCACTTTTAACGATTTCCACAGAGAGCAGGAATGTTGCGGTGCCATTTTATTGATTGAGGATGTTTCCACCAATTTTTTTTTTCAAAATCATCTGTATATTTTTCCAAACTCTGTTCCCTCAGTCACCTGATTTGAACTGCATGTTAGCATTATATTAGATAGGTAATTTGAGCCCAACCCATCTGTTAAACGACATATGCTGATGAAGGTTTTTTTGTTTTTTTTTAATTATTTTTTGTCTTCTTGTTTCCCCTGGATTGAGCAGCATGATGGTGATGTCACTGAAATGGCAGGGAGGATGAGGGATGAGGCAGTGTTGGGAAAAAAAAAAAAAAAAAGAAGAAGAGGGAAAAAAACGAAAGTCGTCTCCAGGCTACAGATTCGTATTCCACAAGAAAGTGCACACGTAAGCACGTGCATTGTGCACCCCATACTTTCAGAAGCACTGGATGATATCACATTCACTCCCAATCAGACAAAATACAGAAAAGTGGCAGCTGTACAGTCAGGTGGTGTGGCTGTTTTGGATATTTATCGGAGAGAGAGCGGAGGGGAGAATCACTTTAAAGCAGACGCAGCTGCCACTTTCATAAACTGTCAAGTCAATCATCCTTCCATGTAACCTGACACTGCTGCCCATCTGGCTCCTGTTGTCTGCTGACATTTAATCCTCTTCTGCGCCATTTCCAAAGATGACAAGAGGTCGAATTTTCCAGAGCACCCAGACAATCGGCCAGACAACCGTAAGTATTGAATCTGCCGCATCTTGTGTAGACTGCAATCTGAGAGTCGTGCTCTGTTTTATGCAGACAGTAATTTGACATATAAAACCGGGGGGGACCCCGTCTTCTGCAGAGAATGCTTACACACACACACATGCACACTGACACACGCACACACACTTGGGCACAAGCACACACACAAAACAGACAACACATGATGAGTCAGGCTGTGTGGGCGAAGTCGGGGACCCATATGAATAAAAGCATTGACAAATAAAGATGCAAATGCACGCAGTTTCCAGACAATTTAGGTGCATATGCATGTGTCGTACTCTTGTATCATTTACCATCCCTCTCTTCCCCATCGTGCTTGCCTCCTTTAATGCTTGCAAGACTATACATGTCAGAATATCTGTCCGTCCATCCATCCACCTGTCATATGTCTGCTGCACGACTCGTCCTCAGAAAGAAAAGATCTGAGCACATCACTCCTCTTTTGCATCATCTCCACTGGCACCCTGTCTCACACCGAATAAAGTACAAGATCAGCACTCTATGCTACAAATGTATTCACAAATCAGCCCCTTCCTATCTCTGTGGCTGCCTTCACTTCTACACTCCATCTCGCTCGCTACGATCAGCTTTGGATCCACTCTATTTACGCATACCCAGATTCAAACTCTCGACTGTTGGCCGCCGTTCTTTCTCTGTCTCTGGACCTTGCAGTTGGAATGAACTTCCTCTTTTGCTTCGTCAAGTCTCCACACTCAGCTCTTTCAAGTCTGGCTTTAAAACCCACCTCTTCCCAAAATAGCCTCCCTTCCCTGCCTCTTCCTTGTCTTCAGTTTCTCCAGTTTTAGAGTTGTGCGTGCGTGAGAATGACTGGTGCGAAAGCGCTTTGATTTGTCTATGCACAAGATTCAGCGCATATAAATACCATTATTATTATTATTTATGTCTGAAAAGAGAGACAGATACTTGCACTCAGAACTCCAACTGAAACGATATCTTCAAAAAACCTAAAAAAAACTACACTCTAGCCTTCTCCCCTCTATTG
Source organism: Babylonia areolata (assembly GCA_011634625.1). Taxonomy (NCBI): domain Eukaryota; kingdom Metazoa; phylum Mollusca; class Gastropoda; order Neogastropoda; family Buccinidae; genus Babylonia; species Babylonia areolata. Next base: position 10,062 of record JAAQRG010282484.1, on the reverse strand, counting down.
GGAACACCAGTCTTAGTATGTCTCTACTTCACACACACACACACACACACACACACACACACACACACACATATATATATATATAAAAATAGCCAACAGAGCAGCAAAAAAAGAACAGACAATACTTTTGAAAAACTTATCCACAAATCGGATTCAAAATGCTGCAGACAGCCCGATTCTTCAATGTGGAGCACATATCAAGCTAGTGCTGATAACAGGATTTCATACTCAAAGGGAAAGGGGTTTACAACTGGAATTACACAACAAAAAAATGATGGATTTCTCATTGTACTGTTAAAGACTGGTAACCTGTCTGGTGTCTCAAATAAGACTGAACGCTTTCCAAGACAAAGTTTAGCAAAACTATTGTGTATATGATAAACAGACCACACAAAACCATGTTTTGTATCCTGTCAAATGATTACATGGCTTTGGAAGTAACCTGACAAAGTATTTTCAGAACAAAACATGAATGGAATAATGTCCAACCAATATACTGTTATTTGAAATTGCTGAATCACTGTTACATTGTCAAATATGAGTGTTTCTATGATGCGACCAACTGATATCTAATTTTGTTGTTTATGTTGTTAATTGATGTTACATGAGATATTTACGGATTGTTGATTCCATTTTTCTTGTTCATCCTTTCTCTGTATATCCCCCTCAACCCCCACCCCCACCTCCCACACAGGAACACACACACGACACGCCTAATATCACTGAAAGTGAACAGAATTCAAATTAAAGAAAGAACACGTGTATAACTTGTAACATCCTGTGACCCTGTCCACTGTCGTTAGCTGATGACACATACCTTGGTGTTTTGGGCTTCTTCTTTCTGGCAGCAATGGTGTACCAGATGTTCTGCAGCTCGTTGGCTGTCTCGCTCAGCTGACGGCTGTGTGCAGAGTGTCTCACGTTCTCCTTGTCCTCCTCCTCCCCCTCTTCCTCCTCATCCACTTTTCTGGCCCTGACCCACTTCATGTACTCAGGCTCAGACATCTCCTGCACACCCACACAGGTTCTGCATCTTCAGACACCATGGCCCATCATGATGATTGTATACAACCTTGTGTCGAAAATAAGGAAAAGTACTCAAGGGTTTTGTCCACATTGTCCATGATGATGATGAATTTTGTTTAATCCCGTCACACATACCGGTGATTGTAGATTACACTATCCATATCTAAATTTCTTTACATACCTTTATCTGGAATTGTATATTGAACGAATAGATTAAAGCCACACCCATTCTCTCTGGAATTCCAGAGAGCGGCGGCAGACAGACATAGGTGGAGGAGAGTGGTGGTGGTGGTGGTGTTTTCACTGGTGCCCAAATGTTATCAGCTGAAGTCTAGGGATAAGTAACAGCAAGTAACCATTTTCACTAGGATAAGTAACAGAAAGTAACCATTTTCATTGTCTGATGCCTGTTGAGAAAAGGTGGCCATGAGAAGGAAATAAAAATATTCTCATCATCATGATGCTGATGAAGCTTGCCACTAGAGCACAAGACACTTCTGACATCTTGCTTTGGTACTGTGAAACAATGTGTTCAGATAAAGCAACAGATGAAAATGTTGTGAAAACCACCACATGCAGTGTCAAATTTCTTATTCCACACAGAACTATGCTGTATTAAGAAAGTAATCCAATATGATTCAATAATGTGGATAGATGTTCCAACTGAACAAAATGAAGTCTGAGTATAGCTGGCCTTCTTTGTGAGTGTGAAACAATCTGCAGCTAGTGGCGACCTGTATCTTGGTTTTTTGCTTCACACCCAAAATGCTAAGTTTGCAACGGCATACAGAATAAAATAAGGGAGACAGGCTAGGCATGCCCGGGAAAATACTGGTCACTTCATTCCAAAGCCTTTCAGCTCTTGTCCTTTTTGGAACATGGTCTCTGGCAATTACGTTACTTGATCCTAAGTGAGTGGATTATTAATTTGCCCGTCTTCTGTTCAACTGATGCTTAACTAATCGTTCCTGGATCCACCTTAAATACTGGCGCTCTTGGACCCTGTAGTACAGGAGAATGAAGTGAAATTCTTAGGATCTTGTTATACACAGAAATCAATGGGAAGATTTCCAGCTTATCAGTCAAACTTGCAAAGATACGTATCATCTCTCCTTTGCATTTAAACCCCTTCTCATTCTTCGAGGTCTTACGAAGGAAAGCTCCTTTGGGACCTCAAAGGCTCTTCAAAGACATTTGGTCCATGGGCCTTTCAGTATTAAGCTCTCACCATCTTGAAATATCTCCCTCCACATCTTCATCACTCACCATATCTGTCCTCTCACACAACAAATACGCATACTTGTTCAACATGGCATATGGATGCGACAAAGCACTGTCGTCTGTTTGCGTCCGACAATGGATTACTGGACCTTTAACTTGATCTTGCATGCATATACACAAGAGGGTGTTTTGGCACTGGCAGGTCTGCACATATGTTGACTCGTGGGAGAATAGAGAAATCTCCACTTTTTACCAACCTGGCGCACCGTAACCAGGAACTGAACCCAGGAAAATCAGGTGAGAATCCAGCGCCCTAACCATTTGACCTTCACACCCTAAAAGGTTGAGTTTAATTAACAACCTATATCAACAGGCTGACGCCCTCACCGGCACGTTTGTTCAGGTCTGAGGCCTTGGGAACCACTGCCACCGTCTTTCCATATTTTTATGGTAGTAATGAAAGAATCCTGTTGTTATTTCAATCTTTTGCATTCTACATATCTTTCCCGGCACTGTATTTTAATGTATACCTTTTATCTTTTATTGACATAATTTATTTATTCATTATCATTATGATTATTTATTATTATTATTATTATCATCATCATTATCTATATCTGCTAAGCAGGCAGATACCTGACCAGCTGCGTTACCCAACACACTTTGTCAGTTTTCTTTCTTTCATTCCTCAAGGCCTGACAAAGCGTGTTGGGTAACGCAGCTGGTCAGGTATCTGCCTGCTTAGCTGATATAGTGTAGCACATAATTACGGATTTGTCCGAATGCAGTATATGTGACAGCCTCCAAACCGAACCGAACTGAATGAATCAATCCCTCAACATTGGCACCAGCGACTCACCGACTGCGTGTCGAGCCAGGACGGCAGGTATCGGCTGATGCTGTCGGCGCCTACTCCGGTGCCTGTGATGTCCGGCATGGGGTTGCTGTGCAGCAGGATGGACGTGCGGTCCATGTTGTTGATGGAGGAGCGGTACATCAGCTCCGTCTTGTGCCGGTACAGGCGGGTGTTTCGCAGCTTGGACTGGTCCATCAGGCGCTGGATGTCCGGCACCTGTCATAATGATGATATTAACAATAATAATAATGAGGAATGTTTGGACGCCCCGCCACTGGATGTCCGGCACCTGTCATAATGATGACAATAACAATAATAATAATGAGGAATATCTGGACGCCCCGCCGCTGGATGTCCGGCACCTGTGAGTCACACGACAACAACATACAGTATGTGTCCGACTGTCGTGGATTTATTATGTATGTTCATCGTGGTTGGTTGACTGATGCCTGGGGATGACATGATTTGAGCTGTAATCTTTTCTGTTTCTTTCTTTCTTTCTCATAGCACTTTTGTGTGTGTGTGTGTGTGTGTGAAACATAACTACTTATTCATTCGAGGGTTGCAACTCTCACGATCACTCGAATGTACATGAGTGGGCTTTTATGTGTATGATGTTTTTATCCTGCCATGTAGGCAGCCATACTCCGTTTTCCGGGGTGTACATCATTACAATGCATGGTCTCACAGTATTTGTCAAGTTACGCTATCACATGTTCAGCAAACATGTTACTGTTCTGAACGAGTTCCTGTCACCAGTCTTGCCATCTGTTGTCAACCATTCTGACTTTTATTAATAACACATTTTAGAAGCCCTACAACGTTTTTTTTTTAAATTTTTTTTTTTAAGGTTATACAACACAATATGTAAATCCGCAACCACACAACTGTTTCTCTATGCCAGTAGTTCATTCCAGTGTCTTACTTTACTGGCCTGATTTGCATGCAAGTCCACTGAACACTATTTTGAGGGTGGGGGAATGGTGGGGGTATTTTCTCTTTTCTGTTGTTTTTGTTTCATTATGATAGGTTCTCATGCTAATATATATATATATATATATATGTGTGTGTGTGTGTGTGTACATACACACTCATGAGCGCAGGTGAGTATGCCTGAGATCCGAATTCAGACAGTTCCTTAAAAGTTATGGCAGGTAGTCTGCGGCCTGAAGAAAGCACCGCTACCACCAGATGGCGAGGTTGTACTGAAGATACTGGTGAATATCAACTGTTAGGTGTCACTAAAACCCTTAACGATTTCAAGCAGAGGTTTCAGACCCCACATAAACACATGTTCACTGCATAAGTTTCCCCAGCAGATCTGAACTGTTTTAGTGTGTGGAAATGCAACTAAACTTTTTTAAAATATAATTTTCTGTTTATTCCTTTTTTTTTTTTTTTTTTTTTTTGGAAGCATATCACGATGAACGTGTTCTCTATATTTGTATTAACCCAATCAAATCAACTCGGCCTCATGGCAGGTTTCCATGCCACTCCAATGCAGTGAAAGGGAAAAAGTCAGAAAATAATCGGGTTTTCCCCAACATGACGTGTGGACACATGCAGAAAATACGTAAGAAGTCAGTTCCCTTCCCTTGCGGTTTATGCATCTGTAGGAACGTGAAAACCGTTTCAATGATATACTTTGACGCCAGAACAGTGCTCAGGCGCAGGGCTCAATGAATCGAGTGCAATCATACCTTATGTGAATATATACATTAAAAAAAAAGAAAAAGAAAAACAAAAAACCTGAACATGTTTCATAACGTCCAGTATTCACTAATATTTCCTGACATGACATAAATTGTCGGACAACAGCGGACCTGAAATAAAATGAAGGTGGTACGGTGCTGTCGTCCTCATGCCGAATATTTCCCCACCAGAAAACTCAGTCATCAGTGGTGACTCCAGTCTGCTGCACCATGCGTTGTGTGGGGTTTACACATTGGCCTACATGCCTCGATCAGGGCGTTTCACCTCTCTTCCCTCCCTCTGTCTCGTTCGTGTGTATGTGTGCATGCAGTGCGTGCGTGTATGTATGTGCACACGTGCGTGAGTGTTGCATGCATGGGTGCTGCAGGGGCGTGATATGCCTTACTACAATACATGAAGACCTGGAGAGTAAGTGGGGCCACTTGATTCCCCCATTTCCATCATTCCGCCATCCAGAGTTTTTGACTCAGAGCATTTCATCATTTGCTCTGCACTGTTACAGTGACCCTGCAAGTTTGGTTTTCCCCACCAATTAGTGGGGGTTGTGGGTTAAAAAAAAGGGGGGGAAAAATGAATCATAACCCCCCCCCCCTTCCCCCCCAAATCATCCCCCCACACCCCCTTTCACGCATATCAGCAACCCGATCAGCCATTAGACTGGATCAATAATGACATTAGTCCATTGTCCCCTAAACCAGCGAAAGAGTTGGGTTTTTTTTGTTGTTTTTTTTTTTTTTGGGGGGGGGTTGTTGTTTAAAAGTGGGTGTGGGATACTTGATGGCTGTTGGTTTTGGGGGGATTGATTTAGCACATCGTGACACTATAAGCGCAAGATAATTACACATGAAAGAGGGCAAAAATCCCCATGTGTGAGTGATACTTTGTGCTGCATGATGCAGTGTTAGTTTGCCATCAAAGGTATCCGTTGTTGTTGGTGTCTAGAGAGCTTTTGTGCACAACTGAAGGGCTGGATGAGTGGGCTTTTTTTTTTCTTCTTCTTTTTTGTGTGTTTGTTTTGTTTAGTTTTTTGTTGTTTTTTCTGTGTCGTAAGAATCACGTCCAATGCCAGGATAATGTTCCGTGGAAGCAGAAGTAGTAGTTGTGGGGTGGTAGAAGCCGAAGATAAAAAAAACTATAGTTGTCCACAGCTAACATTGCTCACAACACGATCCATTTTGTACACCGTTTACAAGCTTCAGTTTACAGCTCTTAACTCATTTGGCGCAGACCGTAAGAAAATGCATAGTACATTCCACTATATATTTTTTTTCTTTTTTCTTCTTTCTTCTTCTAGTTTGTCCCCCACGCCCTCTTCCTAGAAATCCTTTGTTTTTTCCCTCCAGAAAATCCACGAATTGGCCGATTTAATCAAGATATGTTGGAATTTTCTGCTATTTCCCATTAGCAAAGGTAGTCCACTGTATGCAACTCTTAGCTGTTACCGGATGACCTTTTTTTCTCTCCGATGAGTGTTCATTCATTAGGAAAAAAAAGAAGATATCTTTCATCAGAAATTTTAGCTTTCATTTTTCATGAAGGCAGATCTTGCCCCCTTGGGATTGATAATGTCATTCAAACCAGCGAAAGGTTTGTACGTTTGTATTGTATTGCATTGTACTGTATTACTCTCTTTTTTTGTCACAACAGATTTCTCTGTGTGAAATTCGGGCTGCTCTCCCCTGGAAGAGTGTGTCGCTACACTGACAGTGCCACCCATTTTTGGGGTATTTTTTCCTGCAGTTTTGTCCTTGCTGCTGTTGTTTTGTTTTTTTTTGTTTTTGTTTTTCCTATTGAAGTGGATTTTTCTACAGAATTTTGCCTGGGGCAACCCTATTGTTGCTGTGGGTTCTTTTACATGCGCTAAGTGCATGCTGCACACGGGACCTCGGTTTTTCGTCTCATCCAAATGACTAGCGTCCAGACCACCACTCAAGGTCTACTGGAGGGGGAGAAAATACTGGCGACTGTGCCATGATTCGAACCAGTGCACTCAGATTCTCACGCTTCCAAGACGGGCGCGTGGCTCCGGGCGATCACTCGACGGAGTGGTTGGCTCAAGTAGTGGACAACACACGGAGATTTTTGGACCGAACACATGCATGAGCTGCATTGCATTTCCTTTTCATCCCCTCCTTCCGTCCACAAGACTTTTGAGAGTTGGTTTGGAGTACTGTCGTCTTTTCAGTCAGAGGGCAAACTTTTATCTTGTTTAAAGCCCCATCAACCGTAAAGCCGGGGTCATGTCGGAGCTGAAATCTTGACTTGGAAAAAAAAAAATCAAGAAAAGTTTGTACATTATAGAGCCTCAAAGAAAACCCCGGAAGAGAAACTTGGGCACAAGTAGTGAATTACTGTCACACTTATGTTTTTATAACCAAGAACACACCTTTGGGATGACCTCTTCATCAGTTCATCGCCACAGTATCAAACACACACGCACACAACACACACAGAGTAAAAAAAAAAAAAAAAAAAAAAGAGAGAGAGAGAGAAAGAATATACATATACATGGTATATAAATACCCTGACTTCGGTTTCTTTGTTGGTTTGTTTTTTTTGGTAGTAAATGGACTGGAATGGCAAAACAATATAAAGCTGCGCTGGTAATAGTGAAAACAAAAAACAAAAAAACAAAACAAAAAATCCGCTGTGCCTTGGGAAGGGAAATGAATCCTGCAGCACACTGAGGTAGAGTATACTCACGTCTTCTGTCGCACAAAAGCTTCGTTCCACAGGACGCACGTGTTTGGTCAGTCTCTCTCGCACGAAAGCGCTGAAGGCAGACTGCAACAAACACAGACAAAAAAAACAAAACTTAACTTCACTGGAAAAAGCCAAAGGACTGAAACCGTAGAAACTAAAGGAAAAAGAGTTCGAACTGAAATACAGACAACATAATTAAATAGGACAGAAACGTAGTGATGAGTGCTATTTGAAATACAACAGTATCTGAATCTACACACACACACACACACACACACACACACACAAACTATATTGAAACACACACACACACACACACACACACACAACTATCTATTGAAACACACATACACACACACAACTATCTATTGAAATAGATATATTGTCGTTTACAGTGGCTTTCTGTTGATACAAGGGCTGCGTACCTGTTGCATTGTGGAGCTTGCACGGCATATTTTGAAGAATACTGGCACAGGAATCAACAGAGTTATCCACAGATTCCGCAAGATTTATGAACAAAGCTCAATCAGTCATCTCCAGGGGGGCGGAAAAGGAAAAAAAAAAATGAAACGGTTTATTAAACTGCACAATGCGTGTGGGATTTCCCCCTTTTGCTGCGAATCATGGCTTCATTTAGATCCTGACCCCCCACAGGAAGCACTGACCCTGAAACCTCTGATGATCCTGTCACCAGCCCTCCTCATGGTCGCAGAACGTGTGTGTTTCAGTTCACGCGTGGCATAGTATCGAATTGTATCTTGTATTATACAGCAGTGTGTTATGTATTTTATACAGCAGTGTATTATGTATTTTGTCACGACAGATTTCTCTCTGTGAAATTCGGCCTGCTCTCTCACCTCAGACAGAGTGTCTCTACAGTGCAGCACCACTTATTTTTTTTCTTCCAGCAAGAGTAGCTGCTTTCCTATCAAAGTGGATTTGGCTGCAAAATGTTGCCAGGTATAACACTTTTGCTGCCGTTGGGTTCTTTCGTGTGCCGGCTAAATGCATGTTACATACGAGACCTCGGTTTATCGTCTCATCCGAATGACTAGCGTCTAGACCACCACTCAAGGTCCAGTAGAGGGAGAGGAAGATCTGGCTGATGGTGAGTTTGGGATTCGACCCCCTGCACTCTGATTCCCTCGCTTCCTTGGCGGACGCGATACAACTAGGCCACTACTCCACAGCATGTGTAGTGCAGGTGTACGTACATGACCAAGTCAATTACACTTATAATTATATCTTACCTCTGTACACATATCGTGTACGCATTCCTTTATTACCCATACGTTTCCATGCATCTGCACCAAAATATAGCATGCGCTGTATACACAGTGTAAGGCTACATCCCGGTCATAATAAATAAAGAATCGTAAATAATCTAGACTGGTAAACAGTTCATTGATTATTGATGAAATGGCCCAAATCGCACATATGTTCAGGTAAACGGACAGAGAGTGTTTTACAGTTTATCTTGGGTTTGTTTTAGAACTTTTGGTTTTTAATTCTCCATGGTTTGGAATCCCATGGGCTTGAGAACTTAAAGCCTATGGCAAAATGTGTCGGGGACACACACGCGCACGCACACACACACTGTGACAAATACAGAGGGCGATGTTTAAGAGATAAAAAAAACGAAAAAGAAACAAACACAAAAAAACAATCACTTTTTTCTGTTTTCACTTTACAAAATATTGTACAGCACGCCATGATATCATTACGTTCCATTTCCATTCACCGCTGAGGACAGTATCAGCCTGTCTACAGGCAACACAGTGAGAGCGGCCTATCGGTTCCAAATGCCAGACAGAATGCCAGACAGACTGAAAGACAGCCCCTGGGATCCAGTCACAAAGGTCATGCCGACTTGACACATGCTGTTCTGCTGACAAAAAATAAACCGTGATCCGACAGCTTATGGAGTGACCATGAATGTCAACTCCTCTCTCTCTCTTTCTCTCTCTCTCCTGTTTTCAGTAGATATTGCACGCATAAATTTCATTCTCCCTCCCTCACACACAGACACAATAATAACCACCAATAACATAGATATATGGTGTTATGACGACCATGCAAACTGTGTATACTACACCTAACATCACTCGATATGTGGTGTTAAGAGGACCATGCAAATGATGTGTATACTACACCCAACATCACTCGATATGTGGTGTTATAAGGACCATGCAAACAATGTGTATACTACACCCAACATCACTCGATATGTGGTGTTAAGAGGACCATGCAAACAATGTGTATACTACATCCAACATCACTAGATATGTGGTGTTAAGAGGACCATGCAAACAATGTGTATACTACACCCAACATCACTAGATATGTGGTGTTAAGAGGACCATGCAAACAATGTGTATACTACACCCAACATCACTCGATATGTGGTGTTAAGAGGACCATGCAAACAATGTGTATACTACATCCAACATCACTAGATATGTGGTGTTAAGAGGACCATGCAAACAATGTGTATACTACACCCAACATCACTAGATATGTGGTGTTAAGAGGACCATGCAAAC
>JAAQRG010282483.1:0-13533 GCA_011634625.1 Babylonia areolata | reverse complement strand
GGGGGAGATGACTAGGTAGGCTGGTCGGTCGGTCAGTGGGTTGGTTATAAGTCTGTCAGTGAATCGCATGGGTACGTTGGTGGGTGGGTTGGTAGGTAGGTAGATAGAAAGGTGGGTAGGTACGTAGGTAGGTGGGTTGGTAGGTAGGAAGGTAGGGAGGTGGATAAGTATGTAGGTATGTCTGTATGTCTGTAGGTAGGAAGGTAGGTAGGTAGGTAGGTGAGTGGGCACACTTTTTAAGCAGATTCAGAGACGCCAGAGCGGCAGAAAGATAGGCAGACAGCCGAGTGGATAGACAGGCAAGGAGGTAGGATTACATAATTATACAGACAGACAGAAACACACACACACACACACACACACACACACACACACACACACACACGGAAAGAGAGGGAGAGAGAGGTCTTACTTTGTCCGCAAACTGATTGATTCCCATCCAGAAGGTGGTGGTTCCGTTTCGGAACTGAGCATTGTGCTGTTCCATTACCCTGACGTTGTCCAGGAAAGCGAGGTACCTGTGTGTGTGCTCTGCTTCACTTTCGTACCGACGTCCTGCAAACCAAAACCACGTGTATGTACACGGTCAACATTAATCAAGGCAGGGTTCATAAAAGAGTAACATTCTATTTCTGCATTCTTCTTCTTCTTCTTCCTCGTTCGCCTCCCGTTAGATGAGCAGCCCGGCGTCCTCGATGAAGGCTGCCGTTCGTCGCAGCTCCTCCAGGGTGCCGTACAGTTTGGCTTCCACTGCTGTCGGTGTTGGCCAGTACTTCCTCCTGGATGCTGCATGCATCGTACAGTCTTGAAGGATGTGGTCGGTTGTCATTGGTTCTGCGTTCTAAATTCTGGGACCATTTTAAACAAAAAATTTCGAATGTTTCGCATGAAGGCTTTTGAGAAATTGGTAATATTCTGAAGTGGGACGGAATGAATATTACTTTAGCATCCTAAATTCTTGAGTTCAGGATGCTTAAGTGCGACTTTACCTGAGAAATGACATGTTGCGTGTAATCGAGTCCAATTTTAGCATCCTGAATTATTGCACCTATTGTTTACATTTCCAGAGTTTGTTGGACGAAAATAGAAAAAAAGCAAGATAGTGACACGTTAGTTTAGTGATGGAATTAGCATCAAAACTGAGTAAAATAACGCACAGAATAACACGATTCGAAATCTACTGAAAATGGGTTACATCTACTGATGGTAATATCATTTCATACATGCGCAAAAAATTGTCGGTAAAATAGGTGGAATAATTTATGAAGCTGATAATGATATACTATAAATTATATGTGAATTTTTTTTTTTTTTTCATTTTTCATTTTTTTTTTTCGAATCCGCTTCACTTGTGTCATGTATTATTTTTCCTTGAAATGATAAATATTTACACGGTGCGGACTTTTGCATACAACTGTACATCACCTCGGTCTCCTGTCAAAAGACTGGCAGCGCGATACACGTGCAGTGCTTGACTGTTCTCATGAAGCTCTTACTCACTGTCGCTGTCGCACGTTGGGGCACAGGACAGTGAGAGGTGTGAGGAGAAGAGAAGCGTCAGTGCTGTGTGTGTGTGTGTGTGGTGTGTGTGTGTGGTGTGTGTGTGTGGCTGTGATGTTGACAGCGGTCTGTGTTCTGACCATTTTTGAATTGTTTTTCACACCACACTTTCTCTTTGAACATCGCGCTGAGGTAGGTGTCGTGTCTGTGTATGCTGTTTTGTTAGAAGTAGTAGTAGTTCAGTAGTAGTGTAGGGATTGGCAGGTTGTCTGCCTGGGCTTTACCGTTTTTTTTTTTTTTTTTTTTTTAATGTTCCCTTCAGTATGTCTTTTTCCTTATTTGTGGGATACGCATACGCTATTTCGCTGCCTCATTCATTAACTGTAATTCATTTGTCAAAGTAAAATAAAAACTTTTAATTTAGTGTTCATATCAAAGCGATTTTTAAACACATTAATATTCCATGCAAGTTTAGTTTCAACTGGTAGTGCATTCCATATTTCGTTTTACTTGCAGTTTGTGCACATGTAGGATACTGTTCTGTTGAAACACCCGAGCATTGTTCAGGCGTTGGGCTGAATGTGTTTTAATCGGTTCTGTATCGGTGTTGTCTCTGACCACTATTTCTGGTGGTCAGGAAATTTGCTCCCTTTTATAGTATTTGAAAGACAGGCATACACATAACAACCAACAGGGTCACACGTCCGCACGCACACATGCTTGCGCGCGCGCATGTACGGGCGCACACTCTGTACGCATGCACATGGACACACACACACACACAATCACGCGCGCGTACACACACACTCGCGCGCGACACCTTAACAATCACATACCGAACGTTTTCTTGAACATGTTCCAGGTCCTCTCGTACGGCTGGAAATCGACTCGGACATTCATGGCAGCCGCAGACAACTCGTGGTCGGCGGCACCCTCGAACAGAGGTTTGTCTCCCTGTCCAGATGACGTGACGACAGCAGTCATGGCGGCCACCAGCAGGACAGGGGTGGAGAAGTGGAGGACGGTTGGCGGAACCCCCATGGTGAGCTTGCAAAATTTATTTTATTTTATTTTATTTTTTGTTCTCTGGATTGGCTTTGGTATTTCGGGTTCCTGTCTGTTGACAATGTGCGTCTGAGCCATCCATTTTAGTGCAAAGTGACGTACTTCGTACTTACAAGAAAGAAAGAAAAACGTTAGAAAATTTGATTACAAATTTCGAAAGGAGCAGATTTCTTCATGTAACCTCATTTCTCGTAGTGGAAAGTATGTGACACCAGATTTATCAGTGTTAAAAGAATCGGCACTAACTATTAACCACCATTGACTTTTGTGTCGCAAGGATAGCTTGAAAGTAGAAGCTGGTCTCCACTTTAGCTTTGATTTTTATTTTCATTTTTGCTGTTTTACATGAAATAACCACCTGTAAGGACCGTAATTCAGGGACTTAAATTATTTGAATAATATCCTTATCAAAATATACCAGACACATGCTTTACTTCAGTTGGAATACGGTAACACTGAGTGGCCATCACACCTGAAGACGGTCTCATTGAAAAAGTGCAGAGTGGATAAACCAAGAGAAGCGACCACATCTTTGAAGAAAGAAAAGTCATATTTATTATGGTGAAAGGTTTGATTTATTGAAATATAGCGTGGTGTGAAGGTAGGGCCATGAGAGATAACAATCACCCACCCACTCTGGCACTCGCACACTAAATAACTATGCAGAAGCAACACACACACACACACACACACACGCGCGCGCGCGCGCACACTCACGTACACACACACGCACACACTCACGCACACACTCACGTACACACACACGCACACACACACATAGTGGAATGGAATTTTTTTTTATCAGTAACTTCTGGTTTTTGTGTTAACGCTGACTAGAGTTTGTTTTACCTCCGTGTAATCACTTGCGGTGAACTGTAGTTCCACGAGACAGTTAAAACTTAAGATGTTACTGCTACGCGCGCGCACTGATACGCACGCACACACATACGCGCATACACACACGCACATACACGCACACACACACGCGGACACACACAGGCACACACACACACCAACGAACACACACACACACACACACACACACACACACACACTAACACATGCACAGACACTGACAGACAGGGACCGAGCAAGATAACAATATTGTCAAAATTCACTCCTTTCCGCGTCTCTTCCTGGTGGTTTGTCCTTGACATCTGCTTGTCAGGGGGGAACAACGAACACTGATTTCATCTCGCCCAAGTTTCAGGAATGGACGATGATAACATGGAGTGATAGCCCACGATTTCTCGCAGTCCCACGATTTCTCTCACTTTGAAAGAAATAGTGGGAATGTGCGAGAAATCGTGAGCTTACAAGGAGCAAACAGTCAACATTTTAAATAAACCCGTAATATCCATATGTGATCCCCTGTACTCTTTAGTTTCGAAGACGGAAAAAAGCTGTACACTGGTCTGTAAGAATGGTAGCTATATATACCTACCCTTCATTTCTTCCCCTCCACTCTTACTGGCCTTTCAAAAAAAATTACAGCGTTCGAGAGGGGAAGAAATGTAGAGTATATATTATTTTACAATGTGATTTAAACCAGTTTACCAGGTGTTTTTTTTTCATCTTCGAAACGAAACTAATGGAAAGAGTACAGAGGAAGAACTGTGAACATCACCAATAAACCGTTCCAACTTGAGCGTCTAAATGGAAAATCGGTTTTTTAGAAATTGTATCAGTGACATGTTCAGCAAAGGCATTTCTTCTTTGTATCACAGTAGTAGTAGAAAGGGCGCTAATGAAATGGAAGTGGAAACAAGACATTGTTGACATCTTGCGTTATGATCGGAGTATTATCTATGATACATTATCCTCGGAATATCTGTCCATCACACAGAATCAGCAATACGCGCACACACACGCGTCCACACACACACACACACACACACACACACACTCTCTCTCTCTCTGTGCAGTTTCAAACACTTACCAAGCAAGTGAATCAGAAGTTGTGATAATTTAGTGTTAATCAGCACTCTGGCTCCCCCAAACTCTTTGTTGCTGTCTACACGACACGAAGTTGAAGCAGCCGACAGAAGTGCACTGTGGTCTGACGTCCACGCCTTGCTTGGCCTCTGCTCAATAGTGGGTCTGTTCGTTTATTTAAGGCTTGTGACAACCAGGAAGATATAACACTTAACCTTGCCTATGATTTTTTTTTTTTATCGCGGGAATTTTGGGGGTCTGTTTTCTATTCCCTACTTTCGTATAAAGCACAGTTTTGTGTGTGTGTGTGTGTGTGTGTGTGTGTGTGTGTGTGTGTGTGTGTGTGTGTGTGTGTGTGTGTGTGTGTGTGAGAGAGAGAGAGAGAGAGAGAGAGAGAGAGAGATTTGTGTGCACGAGCGTGATCGCGCCATATAATTTATAATGGCTTGAGGCGACCGAGTGACGTGTGAGGCAGTCATTGTTCTCTCGGGCTTCAGTGAGTGAGAAAGCCGAAACAGCATCATAACATGTCGGGGGGTTAAAATCAGAAAGCAGCTTTCCAGACTTGTTTAAACATTAGTGGTTGCGTGCGTGCGTGCGTGCGTGCGTGCGTGCGTGCGTGCGTGTGTGTGTGTGTGTGTGTGTGTGTGTGTGTGTGTGTGTGTGTGTGTGTGTGTGTGTGTGACGGAGATCGAGAGAGAGAGAGAACGAACGAACTTGTTTTGTTTGGCCAAATTCAAAACCAGGGGACTGGGGGTGGGCATGGGAAGGGGTATTATAACACTTGAATAGATGACACAATATCATAATGTTCATGGACTTGACATTAATTCTACTAAATTAGGTCTGAGTATGATTTCTCATTTTGGTCGCATGGAAAATAAATTTTGATGCATGGAAATTTCTCTGCTTGTTGTTTGATCGGAGAAGTGAACTAAGAGACATATTTAAACAGTCTTGAAGAAATTTTGTCCGTAAATCATATACAGAACAAACAACAAATGGTGTTCATCTTCTAGTTCACCTTGGCAAAAAGGACAATGCTTTAAAACATTTTCAGTGTCCCTATTAACATTGTTATTTAAAGGAAGCACATTACATCTAGCCTGAGACAACGCCACTCAAACAGTATTCATCAGCATTTGTTATGTATTTTTCTTTTTCAAATATAACTTTGAATGATATGTAGCATGAATATCTGTCTCTATCACTAATAGTACCCGACCATTCTTGAATGTAGATATCTATAAGTCTTTGCTTGAAAGTAATAAGAAATCCTTTCACATCACCAACACCTTGTTCCAACCACACAAAATTAAAACCTGTTGTACATAATATTTCTCTAACTTGAGAAGCCCAACACTGTTTTCCATTTAAATCTAATCCAAGCAACATCTGATAAGCCATGTAAGGCAATCTATTTTGATCCATCTGTAGCATTCTCAACCAGTACCTTATAACATTTAATAACGAGTTTACAAATAACGGATATCTACCAAGATCACCACAAACCACTTTGTTTGGTGTTTTCACTGGCATTCCGAAGAATCGCTTACATGCTAATAAGTGAATTTTTGTTTGGTGTTTTCACAGGCATTCCCAAGAATCGCTTACATGGTGATAAATGAATTTTTTCTACATTCTCTAGTCTATTCATACCCCAAATTTCAGATGCATACAACAGAACAGGCTGTACCTTTACATCAAATATTTTGAAAAATACTGCTTATGACATTTCTTTATACTTTTGAAAAGCCTTCACAAGGCTCGTGGTTGCCCTTTTTCCTTTCACAACAAGATGTTCTGTCCCCCTTTTGGGACTTATCTTTGATGTGAATGTATACCCTAAATAACAGTATTCATTTACTACTATTTCTTCATCTTCAAAAAAACACTTCTCATGCCTATCTAAAAACCCGCCTTTTCTGAACACTATTATTTTTGTCTTCTGCACATTAATTTTCAACTTCATCACCTGACAGCATGATTTAAGAATATTCAATTGATTTTGAAGTCCTATTGGAGTTGATAATAAAGCAATATCATCGGCAAAAAGCAATATGAACAGTTCCATGCTACCTGGCATCAGCTGAACCGTATGTCTACCTGACACAGACATATGTTCAGCAATCTGATTGATGAATGTACAAAATAAAGTAGGGCTCATGACAAATCCCTGTCGTACACCAAGTGGACATTAAAAAAATTCAGAACATTGTGAATTAACCCTGACACATGCTAACAATGAATCATACATCGCTTTCAGAGACTTAAAGAATTTACCAGATACACCCTGTTTTCTTAAATGTTGTAACAACATATTATGTCTTACAGAATCGAATGCTTTTCTAAAATCAACTAAAGCAACGTATAATTTCTTATTTTGACACAATCATTTCTGAATACAAGTATACAGGTTAATTTAAAGATCTGATCAATAGTTGATCAATAGCTGAGTAGTTTTTTTTCGGAAACCAGCTTGACCTTCTGTAATCATTTCGTTGTTTTCTAACCATTTATATAATCGATTATTCAACACCGTTGTAAAGCATTTAGAAATAATACTTAAGAGAAATACCCCTTTATAATTATCAACATTATCTATATCGCCTTTCTTAAAAACGGGAATGATAATAGCTTTGGACCATTCTTTTAGGTACAGTCCTTTATCGAACAGAGCATTAAATAACTTTGTCAGAAATGGTACATTAATTTCATTACCAGTTTTTAACATTTCAGCAGAAACACCATCAAGTCCACATGCTTTTGCCGACTTCAGCTTGTGAAGAGCGAACGAAACCTCGTTTTCTGAAATTTCATTATTAAGTTCACATTCTTCATCATTGATCACAGAATTATCAAAATTGTCCATATCATTATCCAAGGAAAATACACTTTTGAAGTGCTGGTGCCACCCTTCCATACTGACATTATTACTGATGTTACGTTTTGTTTTTCCACATCCATTAAAGAGGAAGAGAGACAGAGAACAAGAACAAGAACAAAAACTTTAATCTCCAGGCCTCCGACCCCAAGAAAGAGGTCAAAAATACATAATATGGTGATCACGCAGCGACAACAAAATGTAAAATACATACTAACTTAAACCTGTAGAACAATAGTGCTTCTTGTGCATAATAAATTAATTCTAACTTTCTTCATTGTCACAGAATTCCTGTCGTATCTTCAGGGCGTTAAATATATAAACGGAGTTTACGAATACTGTAAACAGAACCAGTTTTCAGCAAGTGAATATACGATTGACCTTCAGAGTTCAGATGTTTTGGTCGCAGGTTATTGTAAAGGACACAATTGTTTATAAAATGGCTTTCATCTTCGACCACGTTACAACGTTTACATACATAATTTTAATTACATTTGAATGTTCTCCTGAAAAATTAGCCATTTATTGGGAGCAAACCAAGCCGTAATTTTACCAAACAGTCCCTGAAACACTTTTTATCCACAAAGTCAAAATATTGCTCACACTGAAAACCAGTTTTAAACAGTATGTAGTCATAATATACATCTTTAGACATTACTGACTTGTTCCACTCTTGCATAAATATATCTTTCATTCTTTGCTTAAATAATGACAAAAAAGTTTGCACACAACCAACGCCTTAATGCAACCAGACATATCCAAACCCAAGTCTAAATAAAGTTGTTGTTTTTGTTGTTGTTGCTGTTGTTGTTTTTTTACTAAAGACACCCAGCATTTTTTCTCCCTTTCGTCCAGGTTAAACAACATTAAATATGCCAGTCTGGGTAATCGGTGCACATTCATATTCAACAACCTTAACCAGTACTTGATATACCTTATAGCACTATTTATGTACAGTGGATAACGTCATAGTTCGCAGTATGCAAACTTGTTTGGTACTATAAGTGGTATGTTCAAAAAACGTTTACACGCAAAGGAACGAACCTTCTCGATAATATCAAGTCTGTTAAGACCCCACATCTCAGAAGCGTACAAAAGAATGGGTTGTACCTGAGCATCAAATATTTTGAAAAAAAAACATCCTTTGGAAATATCAGTCAGCTTCGTTATATATTTTATACAGTCAATGCATGCATGTTTGCCTTTCACTGCTTAAGTCTCTGCTCCTTTGTTTATACTCGTTTTTGTCGTAAAAATAAACCCTAGATAATTATATTCATTCACTACTTCTAAAGCATTTCCATCGAGATTCCACTTTTCATATCTTCCCCAAAAGCCACCTTTTCGAAAAACTATCACTCTAGTCTCGTCAGTATTTACATTCAAGAAGAGTGTTTTACATGCACTATTCAGAATCTGAAATTGATTTTGCAGACCAATCGCAGTGTTCGATAGCAATATTATGTCATCCGCGAATAGAAGAATGTACAACTCTAATAAATCAGGCAAAAACTGAATTCCATGAATACCACTGATTTCAATTGCTGATGCAATTTCGTTAACAAACTACGAAAACAATATAGGGCTTAACATACATCCTTGCCTCAGGCCAACGGGACAATACAAAAAAAACTCAGTTAACTTATCTTCAATACGTACACAAGACGTAACACATTTATACATAGCAATGATAGCATTCATAAATTTCCCATTTAAATCTTTCTGAATCAAAACATCAAACAAAGACTGACATTGCACAGAGTCAAATGCTTTTCTCAGACAACAAAACATGCGTAAAGCTTACCTCCCTTCTTTGATAAAGATTTCTTAATAACCGCGTTCAGAATAAAATTTAAAAAAAGATCTGTTGTGGCATAACCACGCCTGAATCCAGCCTGTGACTCTGTTAGCTTATCATTTTCTTCAGCCCATTTGACAAGTCTTCCGTTTAGCACCAATGTATAACATTTGCTAATAAGACTGAGCAAAGACACGCCCCTATAGTTGTCTGTTGATCTACTATCTCCCTTTTTAACAATTGGGACAATTATTGCCTTCGCCCATTCATCTGGATACGTGCCCTTATCAAACAGAATGTTAAACAGTTAAAAAAACGTACAGCAATATTATCAGCTGGTTTCAACATGTCTGCCAAAATACTGTCTACACCACAAACCTTGCCTTTTTTTAATTTCCGAATAGCATCTGCAACTTCTTGTTCTGAAATAGCATGACTGAGTTCATCAGATATATTTGATTCCTCTGGTTGCACTTCACTAATGGCTCTGCTATCAAGAGAGAGAGAGAGAGAGAGAGAGAGTAAACTTCGTCCATTTCCGAACAGATCCTGACAATCCAGCACTGTGTGACAGTGGAGACTGACACATGCCTAGCCTTCCACACAAGACTGCTGATGAGAAAGAATCGCAGGCCACAAAAGCACCATTCACCAACAGCTGACCCAGGCTGTCGTCCCAACTGAGCTGGTTGATAGGCGCAGGGTGAACAGACTTAAAGACGTGTACACATGCATAAATCCCACCACTATATTAACCGCGCGCGCGCGCGCGCGCACACACACACACACACACACACACACACACCAGAAAAAGAATCTCGGCCATACAGAAAGCCAGCTTCGGTCGATTTTTAAGGCTTTTCTAATCACGCGCGCGCGCGCGCGCGTGTGTATGTGTGTGTGTGTGTGCGTGTTCTACAAAGTCTGGTCAAAGAGAAGAATTCAAGAGAGCAACAGTGCTGCCGTGTGATGCGATACAGATTCAAGGTTTCATTGTGTGACCGGAAGCCGGAGAGCCCTGGAAGCATTGGAGGACAGCGCTGACACCCCTTCCAGTGAACAAAAGCGATGATGAAGGAGGAGGTGGGTACTGGAGAGGGGGGTGTAAACAGACGGTGGGGACAGGATATTTACTGCAGCCATGTCGAATTGCTGGAATGTTATTCCA
Source organism: Babylonia areolata (assembly GCA_011634625.1). Taxonomy (NCBI): domain Eukaryota; kingdom Metazoa; phylum Mollusca; class Gastropoda; order Neogastropoda; family Buccinidae; genus Babylonia; species Babylonia areolata. The sequence continues at coordinate 3,183 of JAAQRG010282483.1, read as the reverse complement.
GATACTCTTCACTTCAACGCTCATTAAAATTATTTTTAATTATACCAGTGGGTTTTCGGATGCACGGTTGTCAGTACAATATAAATTTTGTTCGTCTGACAACAGGCTTCTAGGCGGTTCGACATTTCATTTGATCATATCTTATGTAATAACAATAATCATACTACTAATAATGATAATAATGAAATGCATTCTCTAGCGCTGTTCCCTCAAAAAGAGGATCACAGCGCTTCACAAATTACATATAACAAGAAAGAAACAAGAGTAATCAAGAAAGTTCAAATAACAACCAATTACTCATGGCACTCCACAGATTACATGTTACAAAAAAGAAGCAACACTTATCAAGAAAAAGAATCTACCACGAGGAAACAATCACCATCCTCGCATCGTGAACAGCACACGCACGCACGCACACACGCACACATGCACACACTACCTCCCACCTCACCACCACCACCACTCCCCTCCCCAACACACGCCACAGGAAACAGTTGTACATCCCTGCTATAACAGCAATAGACTAAACTGTTGCTCACATGTAAAACAACAAGTTTTTTTTTTTTGGTTGGGACTTGACATAGTCATGGGAAGGGGCCTTTCGCGGGTCAGTAGGCAGTGAGTTCCAGTTGGGGCTGAGAAACTAAAATTAATGATTGGTGACCGAAGGTTTTCAGATGAGTGTTCGGCACCCGAAGTAATTTTTCAACTGAAGATCGAAGTGACCGGGAAGACTGATACGTTGTGAGTGAAGAAGAGAGATTGTTACCGCTGATTTCTCGCCTCAACCACTTCAAGTAACTTAAATTAAGATTGCAAATTCATCTTTATAATCAACACTAGAACGGTTGGGTTGCGCCTTTTAATTTTCGACAAATCTGAATCAAATCTAGTTCAGAAATCATTCAGAAACCCGTCACTGAACACCTAGCAACAAACACAACATTAATTTCCTCAATGTAGACCCGGCGAGGAGCGACTTGCCTGAAGCCCCACAGTAGTCATCGCAGTTCGCATAATTAGTATGTATAGCGGGAGGTATACCACAGGGATCATTCAGCTGTCTGTGGCGATAGTTTTCTCTGACCATCATGTGTGTGTGTGTGTGTGTGTGTGTGTGTGTGTGTACAGCAAATTCTCGCTACTTTCTTCTCTGTTCTCCTTAACTATTTTGAAATAAATCAATAGAAACCCCTTTGTGACTGGCCTGTGTATGTACCTGGCCTGTGCAAGGATCTATCATCCTTTTTAATTCCCTTTGCACTATAAATCCTAAAATTAAATCCAAAACAACGTATTACCCTACGGTAGTCATGTCACCGGGTTCATGGTTACACATACCCGTATATATTTGCGCACCTATCAGAGTGGGTTTTTTCTACAAAATTTTGCCTGAGGACAAAACCTTTGTTGCCATGGGTTTTTTTTAACTGCGCCAAGCGCGTGCTGCACACGGGAATCTGTTCATTGTCTCATCCGAACGACCAGACACTCGGTTTGATTTTCCAGTCAAACTTGACAAAATGGGCGAGATCGCAAATCAAACCCAGAACCCAGCGGGCACTTTATTGGCAGATATAATAAAGATTCTGCTACCTTCCTCCCCGACTGAACAGTGTGATGTAGCCAGTCAGCACCTTCAGTGCCCGCTCTGCACACCTGCTGATCTCGGACATGGGTAACATCTCCATCCTTAGCCAGCCAGGTACTGTCAGGGTTCCAGCCCCAAGCATCAGTGACATGGATGGAAGTGTGGTGCAATAGCTGACTCATGATAGAAATGTTGATGGTACCCTGTGCCTGTCACTTGTTCTGACATTGGTCCTTCCGTGTTTACATGATCTGTGAGTGTGCTTTCATCGAATGGCCGGCAACTAGCGTCAAACAGTACAAGGTGCTGAGCCACTGAAATAATACACGTGTGGCTCAAATATATTTATGAATACATGTGCGAGATTGACTTACTATTTGTTACACATAATAGGTATGTTTATCTCTTTAGACAGATGTATAGATGATAGAGAGAGATATGCGGGAGTGGGTTGCACGTGTGTATGCGCGCGTGTTCTGTGTACACGTACATCTGTGTGTGTGTGTGTGTGTATGTGTGTGTGTGTGTGTGTGTGTGTGTGTGTGTGCGTGTGTGTGTGTGTGTGTGTGTGTGTGTGTGTGTGTGTGTGTGTGTGTGTGTTCGTGACGGGTGTGGCCTGGGTATGCAGTTATTTGTGTTGGTTGGAGGTAGGGCCTGGGCGTCTGTGAAACTGCAGTTTGTGCATGTGTTCTGGCGTGTATGTGCGTGTGTGTGTGTGTGTGTGTGTGTGTGTGTGTTATCTGTTTTATTTAATTTGCCTTCTATTTTTCTTTTAATTCTTATCATATTCTAATTAATTAATTCATTTGTTTATTTGGTTATTTACCTATTTCATTTTATTTCAATGTTTCAGATTGTTTTGATCCTCAGCATGAGGCAGGCTCTCGGGGCCTGACCAGCGTGGGGTCCATGTGCAGTCAGGCCCATGCCATCCCCCCCCCCCCCCTCCCCCCTCCTCCCCCACCTTTTCTTTCCCCTTTCTTTCAAAGTGGACGTGTTGTAGCATGTATGGATCAGCCCGCATGCTTTGACGCCCCCTTGAAAAGGAAACTAGTTCAGCAGTCCAGCGCTGAGCTTCAAAGTGTAAGAATAGCTGATTTCACAATGTGAGGACCGATGCACAACAATGCTTTCTGAGCATAAATACATCTCTGGCTAACAACCTGTCGCCTGCAAACTATGATGTCACGTAAAGCTCCACAGCACACTATTTCAATATTCTGGCATATAAAAAAAACTAACCCACCGTACACTACTACTTTTTGTTTTATAAAAATCGTTTAATTTTTTTGTTTGTTTTTGTTTTTGTTTTTCAAATTCGAGGTGTCAAACGTGCGGACTGATCCATATACACCACACCACACGTGCTATAAAAAAAATCAAATGTATTATTAAATAAATCAAGATGTCTCTTTCATTCTAAACTGAATTAATGACACTGTAATTAACTGATATATACTTTAATGCTGTATGTTCCCCATAACAACTGATCTGCGGACAATGAACTTCACACTGGCAGCCAGTATCCAATGGGGCTGGGGTGGAGAGGGAGTGATGGGGAGGAGGGGGGAAAGGGGTGAAGAGGCATGGTT
>JAAQRG010282475.1:0-13550 GCA_011634625.1 Babylonia areolata | reverse complement strand
ATATATATATATATATATATATATATATATATATATATATATATATATATATCAGGAGAGGCCATAGAAGCTTTGGTATCAGAACAGACTGTAGGTACCACACTTTGTATTTGCCAGGAAGGCCACACTGGTCTATGATATGCAGGCCTTCTTTTACTGTCTGCTTGGTTTCCTTTCCTCTTTTTGTATCTTTCAGGGACTGGTCATACCATCTTCCAAGGCTCTTGACTGGTTCATCTGACACCATTGGAATGGCTTGGTTGGCTACAGTGAGTGTGACTGCTTCAGCTACCTTTCCTTTACGCAGTGAGAGGCTCCGTGATTTCTTTGGTTTGAAGTTCATCCTGGCTGAGGTAACTTGCGCGTCCAGCCGCTTCAATATTTCACGGGTGTCATCCTCTTTTGTTGAGAGGACTGTAGTGTCATCCATGAAGGCTTTCAGAGGAGGTATCTGGTATCCGTTACCGTGGTCGGCTCGATCCGTTTCCTTCATTGAGGCCTTCAAGATCACTTCTATCGCCAGCACGAACTGGATTGGAGAAATTGCACAGCCCATGGCTGTGCCCAATTCTAGATTGACCTATTTGTTGTGAATTCCTTGGTGGTGAATCGCATTGAGAAGCCATGGAAGTACTTCTTCAGCATTTCCCTGATGTTGGTTGGTGCATCTCAAGAGCCAGTTGGATCATCTCATGAGGAACTGACCCACACGCATTTGCCAGATCCAGTCTTTCCACGTCTAGGTTCTTTTTCTCTGCCTTGGCTCTTTTGATCGCTTGGTTAAAGACAGCGGACAGAGATAAACTGCTGGTTAAAGACAGCGGACAGAGATAAACTGCTGGTTGAAGACAGCGGACAGAGATAAACTGTTGGTGAAAGACAGCGGACAGAGATAAACTGTTGGTGAAAGACAGCGGACAGAGATAAACTGTTGGTGAAAGACAGCGGACTAACGATAGGGACGTTCTGGGTCTGAACACCCAGCAGGAGACAAAATATCACTGTTTAGAATGAATTTTTTAGACCCCACAGTTAAATTCTGCTATGGGCACAAATGGAAAGTGTGGGATCACTCAATGAACTGTCCATGTCAGGAATGATGAAGTGTTGGTGTGGGATCAGTGAACTATCCATGTCAGGAATGATGATGAAGTGTTGGTGTGGGATCAGTGAACTGTCCATGTCAGGGATGATGATGAAGTGTTGGTGTGGTATCACTCAGTGAACTGTCCATGTCAGGGATGATGATGAAGTGTTGGTGTGGAATCAGTGAACTATCCATGTCAGGAATGATGATGAAGTGTTGGTGTGGGATCAGTGAACTGTCCATGTCAGGGATGGTGATGAAGTGTTGGTGTGGGATCACTCAGTGAACTGTCCATGTCAGGAATGATGATGAAGTGTTGGTGTGGGATCACTCAGTGAACTGTCCATGTCAGGAATGATGATGAAGTGTTGGTGTGGGATCAGTGAACTGTCCATGTCAGGAATGATGATGAAGTGTTGGTGTGGGATCAGTGAACTGTCCATGTCAGGGATGGTGATGAAGTGTTGGTGTGGGATCAGTGAACTGTCCATGTCAGGGATGATGATGAAGTGTTGGTGTGGGATCAGTGAACTGTCCATGTCAGGAATGATGATGAAGTGTTGGTGTGGGATCAGTGAACTGTCCATGTCAGGGATGATGATGAAGTGTTGGTGTGGGATCACTCAATGAACTGTCCATGTCAGGGATGATGATGAAGTATTGGTGTGGGATCAGTGAACTGTCCATGTCAGGGATAGTGATGAAGTGTTGGTGTGGGATCACTCAATGAACTGTCCATGTCAGGAATGATGATGAAGTGTTGGTGTGGGATCACTCAGTGAACTGTCCATGTCAGGAATGATGATGAAGTGTTGGTGTGGGATCAGTGAACTGTCCATGTCAGGAATGATGATGAAGTGTTGGTGTGGGATCAGTGAACTGTCCATGTCAGGGATGATGATGAAGTGTTGGTGTGGGATCACTCAATGAACTGTCCATGTCAGGGATGATGATGAAGTATTGGTGTGGGATCAGTGAACTGTCCATGTCAGGGATAGTGATGAAGTGTTGGTGTGGGATCACTCAATGAACTGTCCATGTCAGGAATGATGATGAAGTGTTGGTGTGGGATCACTCAGTGAACTGTCCATGTCAGGGATGATGATGAAGTGTTGGTGTGGGATCAGTGAACTGTCCATGTCAGGAATGATGATGAAGTGTTGGTGTGGGATCACTCAGTGAACTGTCCATGTCAGGAATGATGATGAAATGTTGGTGTGGGATCATTGAACTGTTCATGTCAGGGATGGTGATGAAGTGCTGGTGTGGGATCACTCAATGAACTGTCCATGTCAGGGATGATGATGAAGTGTTGGTGTGGGATCAGTGAACTGTCCATGTCAGGGATGGATGATGAAGTGTTGGTGTGGGATCAGTGAACTGTCCATGTCAGGGATGATGATGAAGTGTTGGTGTGGGATCACTCAGTGAACTGTCCATGTCAGGAATGATGATGAAGTGTTGGTGTGGGATCAGTGAACTGTCCATGTCAGGGATGGTGATGAAGTGTTGGTGTGGGATCACTCAGTGAACTGTCCATGTCAGGAATGATGATGAAGTGTTGGTGTGGGATCAGTGAACTGTCCATGTCAGGAATGATGAAGTGTTGGTGTGGGATCAGTGAACTGTCCATGTCAGGAATGATGATGAAGTGTTGGTGTGGGATCAATGAACTGTCCATGTCAGGAATGATGAAGTGTTGGTGTGGGATCAGTGAACTGTCCATGTCAGGAATGATGATGAAGTGTTGGTGTGGGATCACTCAATGAACTGTCCATGTCAGGGATGATGATGAAGTGTTGGTGTGGGATCAGTGAACTATCCATGTCAGGGATGGTGATGAAGTGTTGGTGTGGGATCACTCAGTGAACTGTCCATGTCAGGAATGATGATGAAGTGTTGGTGTGGGATCAGTGAACTGTCCATGTCAGGAATGATGATGAAGTGTTGGTGTGGGATCACTCAATGAACTGTCCATGTCAGGAATGATGATGAAGTGTTGGTGTAGGATCACTCAGTGAACTGTCCATGTCAGGAATGATGATGAAGTGTTGGTGTGGGATCACTCAATGAACTGTTCATGTCAGGAATGATGATGAAGTGTTGGTGTGGGATCACTCAGTGAACTGTCCATGTCAGGGATGATGATGAAGTGTTGGTGTGGGATCAATGAACTGTCCATGTCAGGGATGGTGATGAAGTGTTGGTGTGGGATCAGTGAAATGTCCATGTCAGGAATGATGATGAAGTGTTGGTGTGGGATCAGTGAACTGTCCATGTCAGGGATGGTGATGAAGTGTTGGTGTGGGATCAGTGAACTGTCCATGTCAGGAATGATGAAGTGTTGGTGTGGGATCAGTGAACTGTCCATGTCAGGAATGATGATGAAGTGTTGGTGTGGGATCACTTAGTGAACTATCCATGTCAGGGATGATGATGAAATGTTGGTGTGGGATCAGTGAACTGTCCATGTCAGGAATGATGATGAAATGTTGGTGTGGGATCATTGAACTGTTCATGTCAGGGATGGTGATGAAGTGTTGGTGTGGGATCACTCAATGAACTGTCCATGTCAGGGATGATGATGAAGTGTTGGTGTGGGATCAGTGAACTGTCCATGTCAGGGATGGTGATGAAGTGTTGGTGTGGGATCACTCAATGAACTGTCCATGTCAGGAATGATGATGAAGTGTTGGTGTGGGATCAGTGAACTGTCCATGTCAGGGATGGTGATGAAGTGTTGGTGTGGGATCAGTGAACTGTCCATGTCAGGAATGATGATGAAGTGTTGGTGTGGGATCAGTGAACTGTCCATGTCAGGGATGATGATGAAGTGTTGGTGTGGGATCACTCAGTGAACTATCCATGTCAGGAATGATGATGAAGTGTTGGTGTGGGATCAGTGAACTGTCCATGTCAGGGATGGTGATGAAGTGTTGGTGTGGGATCACTCAGTGAACTGTCCATGTCAGGAATGATGATGAAGTGTTGGTGTGGGATCAGTGAACTGTCCATGTCAGGAATGATGATGAAGTGTTGGTGTGGGATCACTCAATGAACTGTCCATGTCAGGAATGATGATGAAGTGTTGGTGTGGGATCACTCAGTGAACTGTCCATGTCAGGGATGATGATGAAGTGTTGGTGTGGGATCAGTGAACTGTCCATGTCAGGGATGGTGATGAAGTGTTGGTGTGGGATCACTCAGTGAACTGTCCATGTCAGGAATGATGATGAAGTGTTGAACTGTCCATGTCAGGAATGATGATGAAGTGTTGGTGTGGGATCAATGAACTGTCCATGTCAGGAATGATGAAGTGTTGGTGTGGGATCAGTGAACTGTCCATGTCAGGAATGATGATGAAGTGTTGGTGTGGGATCACTCAATGAACTGTCCATGTCAGGGATGATGATGAAGTGTTGGTGTGGGATCAGTGAACTATCCATGTCAGGGGTGATGATGAAGTGTTGGTGTGGGATCAGTGAACTGTCCATGTCAGGAATGATGATGAAGTGTTGGTGTGGGATCACTCAATGAACTGTCCATGTCAGGAATGATGATGAAGTGTTGGTGTAGGATCACTCAGTGAACTGTCCATGTCAGGAATGATGATGAAGTGTTGGTGTGGGATCACTCAATGAACTGTTCATGTCAGGAATGATGATGAAGTGTTGGTGTGGGATCACTCAGTGAACTGTCCATGTCAGGAATGATGATGAAGTGTTGGTGTGGGATCACTCAATGAACTGTTCATGTCAGGAATGATGATGAAGTGTTGGTGTGGGATCACTCAGTGAACTGTCCATGTCAGGGATGATGATGAAGTGTTGGTGTGGGATCAATGAACTGTCCATGTCAGGGATGGTGATGAAGTGTTGGTGTGGGATCAGTGAAATGTCCATGTCAGGAATGATGATGAAGTGTTGGTGTGGGATCAGTGAACTGTCCATGTCAGGGATGGTGATGAAGTGTTGGTGTGGGATCAGTGAACTGTCCATGTCAGGAATGATGAAGTGTTGGTGTGGGATCAGTGAACTGTCCATGTCAGGAATGATGATGAAGTGTTGGTGTGGGATCAGTTCTTCTTCCTCGTTCGCCTCCCATTAGATGAGCAGCCCGGTGTCCTCGATGAAGGCTGCCGTCCGTCGCAGCTCCTCCAGGGTGCCGTATAGCTTGGCTTCCACTGCTATCGGTGTTGGCCAGTACTTCCTCCTGGATGCTGCATGCATTTTACAGTCTTGAAGGATGTGGTTGGTTGTCATTGGTCCTTCACCACAAGGGCACTCTCCACTCTATCCAATGCCAAATTTTGTGTGCATGTGGTGGAGCAGGCGGTTGTGTCCAGTCCTCAGGCGGATGATCTTGAACTGTTCCTTGTCATTCCAGCAAATGGTATCTGTCTTCTGAGTTATATTTGGGGTGCTGGAGGCACCACTTTATTCCTTGTTGTGCCTTGATAATTGTCTTGATTTCATCGTATGACACCAGTTTGTTGGCCTGCTCCTTCTGTGCACCGCCTTTTGCCAGAATGTCCACCTTTTCGTTGCCTCTGATGCCACAGTGTGCTAGTACCAATTGTATCACCACTTTCTCCACTCTGGCACTCAGGACAACAAGGGCTGAAGTGAGATGGTTCTGTTCTTTGCAGCGGGAGTTCTTGAGGGCTTGGAGCACGGAGACAGCGTCTGAGAATACCACCACCTGCCCTGTTGTTCTTGTGGAGTTCTGCGAGACTGTTGTGGCTGCCTCACAGAGGGCTTTTCGCTCAGCTCGGAAGTTGGTGGAGTATTTTCCTGTTAGGATTGCAATTTCTTCATCTCCATCTTTGTATCGGAAGAAGATTCCAGCTCCGCCATCCCTCGTTGCTTCTGTGGCGGAGCCATCTGTAAAAACATGGGTCCAGTCTTCCTGGGGGTACTGGTTGCAGATGTACTCCATGGCCAGGGCCTTCCTTTGGGTGTCTGACTGTGTTCCTCTCTTCTCCTCTCCAGGAATGCTGGTGACGACTGTTGGAAACACCTGCCTCTTCCAAGATGGGTGGGTGACATTTGCCGGGATAGGTTTTGCTTCGTGTTCCATCAAGACTGGGGTTTGTCTTTCAAGGAGTCTTGACTGGTGGATGAAGCTGCCTCTTTTTAGCTGGCTGTTGGTGGGTCTGCTCATTCTGTTGTTCATTGGATGGTTTTTAAGGCGTTTGAATTTTGCTGCCTGGATGAGGATCTTTGTGTCCCTTCTGTCCTCCAATGACTGTAGCCCAGAGGTCTCCTCCATCTTCAGGATTGGGGTGGATCTCATGGGGCCAGTTATGACCCGCTGAACTTGGTTCTGTATCTTGTTGAGATGGTCGAGGTTAGACTTTGCAGCTGATGCCCATGCTGATGTCCCGTACTCAACTACAGGTCGGACTCTCCCCGTATAGAGTCTCTTTAGGATACGTTCATCAGCCCCCCCAGTCCGTCCCTGCAGGTGTCTTCATGATCGCCAGTCTCAGCTAGGCCCTGCTACAGCATCTGGTGATCTGCTGTTTCCAAGCGAGCCTGCGGTCAAAGGTCACTCCCAGGTAGGTAGATGTGGGTTCCTCTGCAAGCCTTTGGTTGTTCAGTGTCAGTTTCGCCTCTTGCTTCTTGCTGGATAGGCTGAAGACTGTGTATGTTGTTTTGCTTGAGTTGCCAGAGACCAGGTCCTTGGTCCAGTTGCTGATCTTGTTGAGCACAGTCTGGAGGCGTACCTGTGCTGTAGTGGTGTACTCTTCAAAGCACCAGAGTACCAGGTCATCTGCGTGTGGGATCAGTGAACTGTCCATGTCAGGAATGGTGATCACGTGTTGGCGTGTCCTCACAGTTCCTGACTGACCAACGCTGCAATCCCTCCAAGCACTGGACCATGATGCCAGAGCGTGCTGATGGCGAGGGGAGGGGTGTAGAGAACGGCTCCATCAGGGAAACCCACACCAGGATATCCATACCAGGGATAGCCACATCAGGGATAGCCACACCAGGAAACCCACATCAGGGATACCCACACCAGGATACCCACATCAGGGATAGCCACACCAGGATAGCCACATCATGGTTAGCCACATCAGGATACACACACCAGGAAACCCACACCAGGATATTCATACCAGGGATAGCCACACCAGGATACCCACATCAGGATATCCACATCAGGGAAAGCCATACCAGGAAACCTACACCAGGATACCCACATCAGGGATAGCCACACCAGGATACCCATACCAGGAAACCCACACCAGGGATAGCCATACCAGGAAACCCACACCAGGATACCCACATCAGGGATAGCCACACCAGGAAAGCCACATCAGGGATAGCCACATAGGGATAGCCACACCAGGATAGCCACACCAGGAAACCAACATCAGGGACAGCCACATCAGGGATAGCCACACCAGGATAGCCACATCAGGAATACCCACACCAGGGATAGCCACATCAGGGATACACACACCAGGATTCCCACATCAGGGATACCCACATCAGGGATAGCCACACTAGGGATAGCCACACCAGGATAGCCACACCAGGATACCCACATCAGGGATAGCCACATCAGAGATACCCACAACAGGATTCCCACATCAGGGATACCCACACCAGGATTCCCACATCATGGATAGCCACACTAGGGATAGCCACACCAGGATACCACATCAGGGATAGCCACACCAGGGATACCCACATCAGGGATACCCACATCAGGGATACCTACATCAGGGATAGACACACCAGGATACCCACACCAGGATAGCCACACCAGGATACCCACATCAAGGACAGCCACATCAGGGATAACCACACCAGGATACCCACATCAGGATACCCTCACCTTGATACCCACATCAGAAGAGCCACACCAGGGATAGGCACACCAGGATACTGACATCAGGATAGTCACATCAGGGATACCCACACTAGGATACCCGCATCAGGATAGCCACACCAGGGATACCCTCACCTTCATACCCACATCAGGATAGCCACACCAGGGATACCCACACCAGGATACCCACATCAGGGATACCCACATCATGGATAGCCACACCAGAATACCCATATCAGGATAGCCACATCAGGGATACCCACATCAGGATACCACACCAGTATACCCACACCAGGATAGCCATATCAGGATAGCCACATCAGGGATACCCACACCACGATACCCACACCAGTATACCCACACCAGGATACCCACACCAGGATGCCAACACCAGGATAGCCATATCAGGGATTCCCACGCCAGGATACCCACATCAGGATAGCCATATCAGGGATACACACACCAGGATAGCCATATCAGGGATACCCACGCCAGGATACCCACATCAGGATAGCCATATCAGGGATACCCACACCAGGATAGCCACACCAGCGTAGCCACACCTTCACGGGTCTCTAACCTCACGTCTCCCATTACAATGTTGTCGCCTTCGTCAATGATCAAAGAACAAAGAAGCCAAACGTGTGGCTTTCAGTCATTCCCTTTCTCACACACTTTGCCCCCACCCACCCTTTTTTTCTTTGTTTCTTTGTTTTTTATGGGAGGGGGTGGGACGGAACAGTCAAGACATACAGAACCAATGTTTTTGGGCAGTTTTGGTATTGTAGCTGTGAGCAGCTCTAAAACACGTCATGCTCTTAAAATCTGACTCATTTTAATTCGAAAGAAAATAGCTTTTTTTTCGGACTGGATGATTTCCGTAGGCCTGATACTGTCTGTTGTTCAAAAAAAAAAATTCAGTTCGTAGACAGTTGTATTCAGAGTAAATTGAAGATTCTGCATTACTATGGTATTTCAAACTAACATAGCTGCTTTCCATCTATATCCTGCTCCTTCTTCTCCTCCTCCTCTCTTACCTTCCCTCCCTCCCCCCTCCTCACCCCATCCATCTTCCTGTTTTCTCTTGATCCAGCCCAACAGCGGGCCGATGTGTGCAGGCAAGAAGCCAAACTAACTGTACAAACCCCCCTCTCTCTGGAACCGCGCAAACCAGCTTCCAGGCGCGCGCACAGCAGGCAGGGAGGCCGAACGGCGAAAGTGAAGTTCTGGCACTTGCAGCCACTTCCTCACCCTGACTCCTTACTGTCGGTGGCGAGTTCTGCAGATTCCAGACTCACAAAAAAGCGCGGAAAGTTGTGGTGGGAACCGTCCGTAGCCTGAACCTACCTACCTACCTCCAGTATTCCTCCATCACCGCCCTCGTCAAAGGCTCCAGAAAGAAGTTTTCTTCACCGACTGTTTTCGTCTTTACCGAGAGAAGTTCTGCAACAACACCAACATCCAAAATGGTAAGTTGGGAAACCCTTTCCTCCTTCCTCTGGCTGTGTTTGTTGTAAAGGTGTGGGGTTGGTTGTTGTTTTTTTGTTTTTTGTTTTGTTTTTGTTTTTTTAATATTTTTTACTGCTTTTCCAGGCACTGTCCTTTTTATATTTTGTTGAGCGGAAGCCAAGATTCACGTGAGCTGTTCTTTTACAGCAAGGGTATCTCTCACCGTTTCAAAGAATGCTTTTCCGAATAACCAGGTACGACAAAACTCTCGTCTTTTCAGCGTGACCCTCCCTTTCTTTTGTTTCTTATCAATTTTCAAACTAATTTTCTAAACCTACATACTTTTATCTCCTTATTTTTTTTTTAATTATTATCATTATGAGATATGTAGATGGAGTGGATATGAAAATCTGAAGACGGTTCAGTCTTCAGACTCAGGTATTTTGATGAAACGGGACTCTTCCAGTCTTTAGATTCACAGGTATTTTGATCAAACAGGACTTTTTCAGTCTTTAGACTCACGGGTATTTTGTTTGATGAAACAGGACTTTTTCAGTCTTTAGACTCACAGGTATTTTGTTTGATGAAACATGACTCTTTCAGTCTTTTAGACTCACAGGTATTTTGATGGAACAGGACTTTTTCAGTATTTAGACTCACAGGTATTTTGGTTGATGAAACAGGACTTTTTCAGTCTTTAGACTCACAGGTATTTTGGTTGATGAAACAGGACTTTTTCAGTCTTTAGACTCACAGGTATTTTGTTTGATGAAACAGGACTCTTTCAGTCTTTTAGACTCACAGGTATTTTGATGAAACAGGACTCATTCAGTATTTAGACTCACAGGTATTTTGATGAAACAGGACTTTTTCAGTCTTTAGACTCACATGTATTTTGTTTGATGAAACAGGACTCTTTCAGTCTTTTAGACTCACAGGTATTTTGATGAAACAGGACTCATTCAGTATTTAGACTCACAGGTATTTTGATGAAACAGGACTTTTTCAGTCTTTAGACTCACATGTATTTTGTTTGATGAAACAGGACTCTTTCAGTCTTTTAGACTCACAGGTATTTTGATGAAACAGGACTCATTCAGTATTTAGACTCACAGGTATTTTGATGAAACAGGACTTTTTCAGTCTTTAGACTCACATGTATTTTGTTTGATGAAACAGGACTCTTTCAGTCTTTTAGACTCACAGGTATTTTGATGAAACAGGACTCATTCAGTATTTAGACTCACAGGTATTTTGATGAAACAGGACTTTTTCAGTCTTTAGACTCACATGTATTTTGTTTGATGAAACAGGACTCTTTCAGTCTTTTAGACTCACAGGTATTTTGATGAAACAGGACTCATTCAGTATTTAGACTCACAGGTATTTTGATGAAACAGGACTTTTTCAGTCTTTAGACTCACATGTATTTTGTTTGATGAAACAGGACTCTTTCAGTCTTTTAGACTCACAGGTATTTTGATGAAACAGGACTCATTCAGTATTTAGACTCACAGGTATTTTGATGAAACAGGACTTTTTCAGTCTTTAGACTCACAGGTATTTTGTTTGATGAAACAGGACTTTTTCAGTCTTTAGACTAACAGGTATTTTGATCAAACAGGACTTTTCAGTCTTTAGACTCACAGGTATTTTGATGAAACAGGACTTTTTCAGTCTTTGGACTCACAGGTATTTTGATGAAACAGGACTTTTTCAGTCTTTGGACTCACAGGTATTTTGATCAAACAGGACTTTTTCAGTCTTTAGACTCACAGGTATTTTGATCAAACAGCACTTTTTCAGTATTCAGACTCACAGGTATTTTGTTTGATGAAACAGGACTTTTTCAGTCTTTAGACTAACAGGTATTTTGTTTGATGAAACAGGACTTTTTCAGTCTTTGGACTCACAGGTATTTTGATGAAACAGGACTCTTTCAGTCTTTAGACTCACAGGTATTTTGATGAAACAGGACTTTTTCAGTCTTTGGACTAACAGGTATTTTGATGAAACAGGACTTTTTCAGTCTTTGGGCTCACAAGTATTTTGATGAAACATGATTCATTTCAGTCCCCAAACTCACAAGGATTTGGTGAAACAGGACTTTTCTTTTCCAGTGTTCATACTCAAGTATTTTGATGGAACTTTGAACCTTTCCAAACTTTCCAATTAGAAATGGATTTGTACATTTTGCTTGTCACTTTTTGCCTTGTCTGGCTTCCGGTCAGTCACTACCCACAGCAAACTGGCTGTTAAAACCTTTAGCCACTTTGATGTGCTTTGACATGTTCATGTACAAGTGATAGCACGGTGAGATTAAGGGGGTTTTACATTCAGCCAAAATCTCATGGAACTGAACTGTAATCTGGCTGGTGATTATCTAACTGGGAAACTGGAAGTCAAGGGTGTCTACAGTGAGCACTTGCAGGTTTTGAGGGAAAATGAAAGAGATGCACACCTTTTTTTTCGGCCCTCGTGGGCTACAACTCTCATGTCCACTCATACGAACAAGCTGACTTTTACTTACATGAATGACTGTTTTCACCCTGCCATGCAGGAAGCCATACTTCGTTTTCCGAGGTGTACATACTGGGTATATGTTCTTGTTTTCATAGCCCACCAAAAACTGACATGGATCTTTAATGAGCACATTTGATCTTCTGCATGTGTATACCCATGAAGGGTGTTCAGGCACTAACAGGTCTACATGTACAGTGTATGTTGACCTGGGAGATCACCAGGTGTATACCATGAAGGGTGTTCAGGCACCAACAGGTCTACATGTACAGTGTATGTTGACCTGGGAGATCTGAACATCTCTACCCTGAACCCACCAGGTGCGCTGAAACCAGAGATGAAACCCGGGAAACTTGGTGACAATCCAGCCATCTACTTTAACCATTCAGCCACTGCACTCATCTTCTCGGCTTTTTTTTTTTTTTTTTTTTTCCCTAATGGTCTGACTGAAGGAAGCACACAAACTTTCCTCTCATCAGTGCACAGGTCCACCGGTATAACTGCTGTTTCCGGAAATGAGTATACAAGGATGTGTTGATGAGAAGGGAAGGAAAACATGAAGCTCTATTCGTGTAATATATAGTTTTTTTTAATACCTTTTCTCACCAAACAAAAAACAGACAGAGAGAGAGAGAGAGAGTCTCTTTTCCAAACGTTGCAGCAGAAGGCAGTGAATATCTCCCCACCCCATTCCCTCCCTGGTATCACGTTGCGGTCTGATTCAAGGGTAAGGCTTTGTGTGAATGTGAGTGTCAACTTTATCCCTGGTATCACGTTGCGGTCTGACTCCAGGGTAAGGCTTTGTGTGAATGTGGGTGTCAACTTTATCCCTGGTATCACGTTGCGGTCTGACTCCAGGGTAAGGCTTTGTGTGAATGTGGGTGTCAACTTTATCCCTGGTATCACGTTGCGGTCTGACTCCAGGGTAAGGCTTTGTGTGAATGTGGGTGTCAACTTTATCCCTGGTATCACGTTGCGGTCTGACTCCAGGGTAAGGCTTTGTGTGAATGTGGGTGTCAACTTTATCCCTGGTATCACGTTGCGGTCTGACTCCAGGGTAAGGCTTTGTGTGAATGTGGGTGTCAACTTTATCCCTGGTATCACGTTGCGGTCTGACTCCAGGGTAAGGCTTTGTGTGAATGTGGGTGTCAACTTTATCCCTGGTATCACGTTGCGGTCTGACTCCAGGGTAAGGCTTTGTGTGAATGTGGGTGTCAACTTTATCCCTGGTATCACGTTGCGGTCTGACTCCAGGGTAAGGCTTTGTGTGAATGTGGGTGTCAACTTTATCCCTGGTATCACGTTGCGGTCTGACTCCAGGGTAAGGCTTTGTGTGAATGTGGGTGTCAACTTTATCCCTGGTATCACGTTGCGGTCTGACTCCAGGGTAAGGCTTTGTGTGAATGTGGGTGTCAACTTTATCCCTGGTATCACGTTGCGGTCTGACTCCAGGGTAAGGCTTTGTGTGAATGTGGGTGTCAACTTTTTCCCTGGTATCACGTTGCGGTCTGACTCAAGGGGAAGGCTTTGTGTGAATGGGGGTGTCAACATTATCCCTGGTATCACGTTGCGGTCTGACTCAAGGGGAAGGCTTTGTGTGAATGGGGGTGTCAACTTTATAGTGTTCTTCTTGTTTATGGTGGTGATTGTG
>JAAQRG010282461.1:7500-13594 GCA_011634625.1 Babylonia areolata | reverse complement strand
CCCCCCCCTCCCCCGCCCCTCCCTGAAATGGAGTATGGCTGCCAATATGGTGGGGGTAAAAACGGTCATGCACGTAAAAGCTCATTCGTACATATGAGTAAACGAGGTTGTTGCAGACCATAAATGAAGTAGAAAAAGAGGAGAGGAATGTGTACTACTTTCAAAATAAATGATCCATCTGTTCAGAGCTGCATAGTCAATGAAGACATAACATTGTTTAGCATAGTGAAATACTGAGACAGAAATTTTCTGTGTCTGAAATGGCATGCTTCTAACATGCAGAACTGTTGAGAAAGGCAGGCCGATGACTGACTGACAGATAAATGTATGTGTATACATGCACTTTAAACTCAGAGCTTCAGCTCTGGTGCTTTCTTGATGGATAATGCAGGGACATTTATTCACAGCCATGCACAGTTGCGCACACCGTACAGTCGTACACACACACACACATACAGTAACTGATGTGAAACCAGGTTTCGAGTCCATTTCCACACACTTTTATTTAATAACAAATATCTGTGTATATGTTGATACATGAACATGGAAACCAAATGATCAAGCCATATATATATGTTATTCCAGTTCTTGTGTTCAAACAGACAAGACCCCAAACAATATCACTGATTTTCTTTGATGTTCAAGTTATGGGACAGAATTTGTGGTGAGTATGTAATTTCAGTGTTCAATGACACTCTCACTTAAGAAAACTGCTTGCTTTGCTCACTTTTTAATGAGGCAACATTGGTATGTTTTTGCTTCATTCCACTGTGAAATGGTCTGAAAGGACTGAGTAAAAGTGGAAAAAGAAAAAAAGAAAAAAAAGAAGAAAAAAAAAAAGAAGTCTCCTCCCTCCCAAAAAGAAACCTGATCTTTTGACCTTCAATCAAAGTCATCGTCCAAATGGCCAAACACTTTCAACATCAGTCAATTCTGATACTCATGTATATCTTGCCAGTGCATACTGCGTCAAAATCAGCAAGATAATGTGCAGACCAAACCAACCTCATTGTGACCTTGACCTTGAGACAGGGTCATTCAACCGGCAGTTACTGATCATTTTGAGCAGACTGGTCTAACACGCATCTAAGATGGAACAATGGTTTGTGATGAATCTGTATGTCTTCACATATTGAAGGACAGGCCATACTGGATAGACACACACTTGTGACAAGGCTCTGCCACCTGACCATTATTCTTTTTTATTTTTTTCTCTCCAATACAGTTTTTTATGAAGCACTAAAAAAACCATCATCAACAACAAAAGAACTCACAAAATCAATGAGACTTAATACATGGTCATATGAAGTAAATCAAAACAAAAGGAATGTCATATGTACTCTCTCAACAAGTACTACAACCTTGTATGTGGCACCTGAAGTGTTTTCAGTCAGCTCTTGCTCACAGTCCATTTGCTATTTCTATGAGCCTTGAGATTCAACTGTCTGAGAAAAGAAACAAAAATATCAACCAAGAAACGACAACTATGCCACAAACTTAAAAAGAAACATTAAGAATAAGAGAACAGTAACAAGCACTACAGTTACCCAAATGAAATTTGTGATATACATAATTTTGTCCTGCACACACACACACACACTCACATACACACATTCAGGCAAAAACTACTGAGATAAAAGATCTTTCCATTTCAATTGATTTATAATTTCTACATACATCTAAGGTTAAGCCTGAAAACAGCAACAAAGAAAAAAAGATGTCGACTTAAAAAAAAATTGATTTAGATTCTGACAAAGAAAGAAAAGCTCATTTCCATTTCCTGTGCCTCCCCTCCTCCCCGCACCCCCTCCCCCCACTAGAAAATGTTCTCAAATCCATGTATGCAGTCATACGTACCAGATAATTCAACCTATTTATTCTCCTTCCTTTCCCCACCACCCCCTCCATCCCAATGTTTGTGTGTGTGGAGAGCATTCATAGCACTGCACTGTTTTGTATTACTCTTTCTGTCACAATAGATTTCTCTGTGTGAAATTTGGGCTGCTCACCCTGGAAGGAACATGTCACCAGTGCAGCACCACCTATATATATATATATATATATATATATATTTTTTTTTTTAATTTCTCCTGTCTGTAAGTGTACGAGCTTAACTATCGAAGAGGATGTTTTAAAAAGAATTTTGCCAGGGACAATCCTTTTGTTGCTGTGGGTTCTTTTAAGTATGCTAAGTGCATACTGCACATGGGTGACCTTGGTTTATCGTCTTATTCGAATGACTAGCTCATGGTCTAGTGGAAGGGGGAGAAAATTCCGGGAAGTGTTCATGATAAGCAGGTTCAGACCAATACTGCTGGAAGGACCAAGAAAGATTATGGAAAAAATAAACACGAACAACAAAAAAACAATTTTAAAACAACAAAAAACACACCCAAAAAACAAAAAAACACCCAACAGTTATAAGACCCCAAGCCCAAAACAAAACTCCACAAAAATAGAAAGCCACACTCTCACCATATATTCTTTAAAAACATTTATGAGTGTGCACATTATATTCAATTAATGTGAATACACATAATTATGGCTTTATTCAACAGTTTGATTTTCTGACATTTCTGAGAAATTAACACTCAGTGACTTGCCTCTGAAAATGTGGTCACACAGAAGATTATAATCATATATCTATGACACAAACCAACTATAATATACAAATATGCACATAAAGATGAATAACAAATGTCATGAAAAATTAATACGCAAGAAAAAAACAAGAAACTCACCGAGGTGCGAGAAACACAGGCAATCAAAACCAAAAAAAATAGCCTCACCATCCAATCATTGATATATACACCACCTGAAGTTCATACTACAACAATAATTCCTGTGCAATCAAGAACTCCACAACCTTCTCTCTCTTCACTCAACTTTCTACCTCTCTCTCTTTCTGTTTCATGAGCACCGTCTTTCAAAATTGCACAGTTCTTCTTCAAGAATAACTTTTATACCAGTCCGTTTTTCCATAGAAAACCATTAGAAATCATGTTGTACTAGACAAACATTTCCATAGAAAACCATTCCAAGTCATGTTGTAATGGACAAACATTGAAAATCATGCAAAAACAATCCCTCCTGTCACTTGGATACCTGTTGAAATTTACAAGCCCCTAGACTGCGAAGGAAAGCCAACTCGTGCATACCATCTCTGGACGAAAAACGCACACATATGTGGAAAATGTGTGCGTCACTGGGGACAAACGCACCCCTCCTTTTATATCACAACTGAGCCATTAAATATACAATAATTATACAATCAATTAAATGTTGACATACAACATCAAAAATGTTTACACCAATTTATATATACATACACATATACTTAAAATTAAAAAAAAGGCTGGAAAAATCATACAGGCTTTAGCTTCAAATACTCTGTATGCTAGTTTTCAGTGACCACTGCTACAAATCAACAATCTGTGCCAAATCCATGTCTGAGACAAGTTAAAGAAAGAGCAGGGGAGAGAGAAAGAGACAGAGAGAGAGAGAGAGAGAGAGAGAAATCCACTTTTGAATACTTGTCTCAGACATGGACATAAGTAACACAGGCTGTGAGTGTGGTATTTTCAGAAGACCGTGATCACCAAAAATAAAACACAGTATTTAAACCTTTGAAGAGAAATAAACTTGAACAGAAATATCAAGGGAATAGTGAAAAAACCCTATTGATTGAAAATTTTATCATTTTCTTTATTCAGTATCAAAAGTGAGTGTGTGTGTGTGTGTGTGTGTGTGTGTGTGTGTGTGCATGAGAAAGAGAGAGAGAGAGAGACAGACAGACAGACAGACAAAGAGAATGTGAGGAAGAGAAAGTGAATGAGTAATATTCCAAATAATAAGAGTTTCACTGAAATGATTGAGCCATATTTCCTACTTTTTTCTATGCATACATGTGCGTGAATGTTGAGTGTGAAAGCATTCTGATTTGTTTCCACACGAGATTTTGTGCTACATAAATACATCAATCATCATCAGTATTATTATCCTTATTTAGTTATAACATTCTTTTCCCTTAAACAGGTACAAACAAAAGTCTGTCCACAACTTTGTATTTCATCCTTTGCAGACAAACAAATATTTATAATGTGAACTTGGGGGACCATAGCACTAAAAGTGAACTTCCGTCAGAGAGAAATTCCTGGTAGTCTTTGTGATATCAAAGACAATGTAGATTCATATGAATCTCTCTTTCTCATTCTCTCTTTGTTGAATTAAAAGCACAGACTGGGACAATAGGCTTAAGACAATATTAAAGAATAGCCCCCTGTAGTCACTTAGAAAAAAACAACAATAAAAAAAAACAACCCATAACATTTGTAGCTGTCATTTTGGACAGCATCTTATCTTCACATTCTGTCTACAAGATAGTTTCTGGCGTCTGAGGAGAGGGGCCTTCAGGTTCTCGACCAGAAGTGTCAATCCTGTGAAGAGAAGAGATCCATCCTCTTAATGTTATAGCCTACCCACAGTGTGGCCACATTTGTGCATCTGCATTTGGGTGGGCTGTGTTCTCATCTCTGGAGTCTCTGATATCTTCATCAATCGTGATAGTCTTCCATGATGATGCTGGCTTTAACAACGAAATCTGAATATATGAAACACCACACTTAAACTATCTCCTGGTGATTAACTCAGAATAATGAGAAAGCCAATCACATGATACTGTGGTTAAATAAATCACATTCTGGGGTACAACTAGTCATCCAGTACATTATGTTAAAGCTCTGTGGATTCTTGTGTATAAGCTAAATAAACAAAAAGAAATAAATAGAAGACGAAAAGATGCATGATGAAATCATATAGTACAGTAACATTAAATAATTCTCAGAAACCATGGCAGATGAATTCTCTTCTGGTCCTGTGTCTGCACAGTGTGGCCATACCAGCTGCAAGACCAATCAAAAACAACATAATAACAAACAAGCTCTATAAACTACATAAGCTCCATAACTTACACATCTGTACAATGTAGTTTATCTAAACATAATGTGGAGTTTATCTGTACAAGGCATTCTTGATTACAAACCTGAAGTTTTTCCTCAGAAGTGTCAATCGTGTGTAACTCACTTTGCATTGGTGCACTATGTGTTTACCAACTCTCTCATGATTCATTCTCTCATCACTTCTCCCTCCTGCATGTGTGTGTGTGTGTGTGCGTGTGTGTGTGTGCGCGGGCGCGCGAGCGTGCATGCATGCCTGTGTATGTGTGTTGTGTAGTTTGCGGATAGAGCATTTTGCTTTTGCCTCCAGGCAATTTGCAAACTATTTTACGCCAAAACTCCATTGTAACTACAACAACAACAACATTTGTGAACAAGTTTTTCTTCTACCAGTCAGAACAAGGATCATTCTGACATACATGATACAAACAATGCTTCTTGAGCAAAAAAACAAAAGCTCCGTGAAAAGACAGTAGCTGGCATTCACTTTAGATTACTGTATCTATAAATTTCATTTAACAGTGTTATTGCATGAAAATATAAAGGGGTAAAGGGGTAATTATCTAGAGATTGAGAAAAAGAAATAGAAAGAGAGAGAGAGTGGGGAAGGAAGAAAAAGAAAGAGAAAGAGAGAAAGAGAGACAGAGATTAAAAGTGAGAGAGAGACTGGAGAGAAAAGAAAGAGAAATACAAAAAAAAAGAAAGAGGGAAAGACAGAAAGACTGAGACAGAAAGTGAGAAAAACAGACAGGAAGACACTGAGAGAGACAGACAGTGAGAGAGAGAGCAAGAAGGAGAAAGACCAGAGAAAGTGCTTCCTAGTCTGCAGTTTTTGAGTATACTGAAGGTACTGTTCATACACAGCCTGTCGTGTCCTGCACTCCTGGCCTTTCGCTTCCCACAGTAGCCAAGCTGTGCCCTGCAAGCCAACAATTGAGCCACCTTCCACACACATTCACAAAATCAAATGACACAAAGTTAAAGATCACACATCCTTTTCACCGCCATCAGGGCAGTGAATTCATACCTTCCTGTGACAGCACTTATAGGAAGGCAAGGAGGTTGGGGATGGGGGAGTGGCAGAAGCCAAAGAAAGTTCTCTCCTTCCACTCCCCCGTTTTAACCTTTCACAACCTAAC
>JAAQRG010282461.1:0-2500 GCA_011634625.1 Babylonia areolata | reverse complement strand
AACGACGGCCAGCGACACAACGTGCTGCAGGAAGGTGATGTGCTGACCCAGACAGCTGTCCACAGCCAGCCGCAGTGGCAGCGAGAACATGGCGCAGCCCAGGGGACTCAGCCACTGGTTCCCTCCTCGACCTGCAAGCAGTGGGATGTCGGGATATATAACCGTCTTTATCTCTATCTATCTATCTATGTGTGTGTATATGTGTGTATGTGTGGTGTGTGTGTGTGTGTGGTGTGTGTGTGTGCGTGTGTGTGTGTGTGTGCGTGTGTATGACACAGCCCAGGGGTTTCAGCAACTGGCTCCCTCCCTGATGACTTGAAAGCAAGGAAGGAGGGAGGGGGATGGGGGTGTGGGGTGGGGGCGGGGGTGATGTCAGGGATATATAATCATAGTCTGATGTGTGTGTGCATGTGTGTGCAGTAGTCTTCAATCTCACATCTTTTCACTCTAAGGAGTGCACATGTGCGTGTGTGTGTCTGTGAGTGCCTGTCTGTCTGTGTGTGTGTAGTAGTAGTTTTCAATTTTAATCCTTTCCACTCAAAGCACGCATGCGTGCTCATATGTGCATTTACTCTTGCATGTGAGCCTGAGTGTATCCGAAATAAGCAGCAGAATGCATAAGCACAGATCTGAAGTCTGATGATCATGTTTGCCTTAATTTACTTTATAATTGTACAATACATCACAGTGCTTGCACTGCCACCAGTATGCAAATGACTGCACAATATCAACATGCAGCCAACAATCTCTCTTGCATCACTATTACATTAACTCTCAGACAAATGGAGCTTCAGTTCAGTCTCATATACCTTTTCCACTTGTTTGCCGGCCAGCAACACATATCACTCCTATGTCTTCAGGAAGGGAAAACTGGATTCTGAAAAAAAGAAACATCACTTTCATGGATACACACTTTTTATGAATGAATGAATGAATGATACAGACACTTATATAGCACCTATCTTCCGTCAAAGACCAAATTCAAAGCACTTTACAAAGTGCAATAGCCAGGTGGTTAAAGTGTTGGACTGAGTGTCCTGTGATGGAATCTCGGTAACTGCAACAAGTAGGTAAAGGGTTGAGATTTTTCCGCTTAGAGTTGATCACCGACCAAGGATAGGCACTGTATAAGTATCTGTATCCACCTATCCATGAATATGCCCTCTATGAGTATCTGTATCCATCCATCCAAACACAGAGTCACTTGCACAACAGGCTGCCTACCTAGGTAGAACCGACTGCCATTTACTATCAAGCGATCATCAGGATGAGAATTCAGTTCCCTAACCATTTGACCACCCCACTCATTCTTATCAAGAACCATTACCACCATTTCCATGGATACACATCTCTTATCAAGTTCCAATACCACCACTTCCCACTTCTTATCAAGTACCATTACTATCACTTCTTATCAAGTACCATTACTATCACTTCTTATCAAGTTCCAATAGCATTATTTCAATAAGTACCATTACCATCACTTCCATGGATTCACATTTCTTATCAAGTACCCATAAAACAAATAAGTAAAGCACCAGTAAAAAGAAACAGTTGAAAAAAAAAGAAAAAAAGAAAAAAAAAAGCCTCACCCTTCAAACACAGTCATGGTGGTGGGGATGACCTCGGTGTACATCACAACGCGCCCAATCACCGACGTCGACAGGTGGCGCCAGTACACCTCCGGGTTGAAGAACTGCAGACTCCCAGCATCCCGCATCTCCTTGACGGAGCCCGCTGGGATGTCGGTGACCACAGGCAAAGTGTCAGCCGTCGCCGTCAGTGCTGAGAGTGACTCCGACTTGGAGGTTACAAACCTCAGGCTCAGGGTCCGCGATCGGATGACTCCCTGCTTCATCCGGCCTGCGATGGAGTCCAAAAAGGACTTCCGCAGTGCCTGGGGCAGAGGTTTATACAATAATATTATTGTTGTTGTAAGGTTCCTTCACTGCATCCAGTGGATTTTTACACTCTTCATTCTGCTACAGACTAAAGTACAGTGAGGTCTACACACATAGAGGTGGAAGCGTCATAAGCAGTCAAAGAATGCAAAGGAAAAGAGCAGAGAAACAAAGACAAAGAGAGTGGAGCTACAGCATGGGGCGGGATGGCTGTTTACATTCCTTGACCTGTGGCGCCAAAGTTATCTTCAGGGTTGCTGCAATCCTTGACCTGGTCAAACTCTGAGTTAACTTTCATACAAAACTAGAGGACTACAAAAGGCAGACAGAGGATCGATCATGCATGAGTATGTAAGTGTGGGCAAGTGCATTTTTTTTTTTTTTTTTTTTTTTTTTGCAAAACGCTTGAATGCATTCACATACAGAGTTGCCAGTATGCAAGACAGTGTATATTCGGACAGGTCAGTTGTTAAAGTACCCCACCTCCCCTGCCATGAAGCCCCCACCCTGTCTCCCCAAATGAAACTTGAAACAAAAAATATAAAATGAAAAACAAAACAAAACACACACACACACACACACAAAGACAAACAAAAGAA
>JAAQRG010282442.1:0-13536 GCA_011634625.1 Babylonia areolata | reverse complement strand
GAGAGAGAGAGAGAGAGCACTGAGAGAGAGAGCACTGAGGGAATGATAGAGAGAGCACTGGCACTGACAAGGAGTGAGAAGAAATTTCAAGAATGGGAGGGAGACAGATGGATAACAATGATGAGAAGGATGTTTTATTCAAGAAAAGCAATGGCCCCATTTGAAGGAGTGCACACAATCAGACACATTTTAAAGATAATGCGCATATCATAAATTATATTGCACATTATTATTTCATGAAAGCTGCACATTTGGGCAATACTGTACTATCAACTCATAATACTTCTGTTAAATGACGTATATATCAAAGTTTTTAATTTTAATGTCAGATTCATTTTTGGGTGGCAAGAGCAAGGTAAGCCTAAACAAGGTTGGTCTGTTATACCATAATTATATAATACTGTCCCATGTATGGATCCAAGAGAGAGGATGAAGTTCAAGAATATTATAATTATATAATTATATATCTGACTATGAACAGCTGTTCCATAAATATTCATTCTAAATCTAATTAGCAAACATCTCATGGTTCTGCACATATCAATTCCAATGTAGTGTTCTGTTAAATGGTTCACTGTTATCCGTCTGTAGACAGAAAATTTATCACTATTTTGATACAACTGTTCCAATCTTGACACCTACAAATATATCAATGATTGTTCATATTTCAAAAGAAAAGGAAAATTAAACAACTTTAAACACGTCCAACACCAAGAAGAAACAGAGAAGTGTGACAGAGAGGAGTAGAAACACGGATACACGGGACAGACAGAAGTGAGAGAAGTAGAGACTGACGGAAGCAGAGACAGAGAGGAGTAGAAACACGGATACACGGGACAGACAGAAGTGAGAGAAGTAGAGACTGACGGAAGCAGAGACAGAGAGGAGTAGAAACACGGATACACGGGACAGACAGAAGTGAGAGAAGTAGAGACTGACGGAAGCAGAGACAGAGAGGAGTAGAAACACGGATACACGGGACAGACAGAAGTGAGAGAAGTAGAGACTGACGGAAGCAGAGACAGAGAGGAGTAGAAACACGGATACACGGGACAGACAGAAGTGAGAGAAGTAGAGACTGACGGAAGCAGAGACAGAGAGGAGTAGAAACACGGATACACGGGACAGACAGAAGTGAGAGAAGTAGAGACTGACGGAAGCAGAGACAGAGAGGAGTAGAAACACGGATACACGGGACAGACAGAAGTGAGAGAAGTAGAGACTGACGGAAGCAGAGACAGAGAGGAGTAGAAACACGGATACACGGGACAGACAGAAGTGAGAGAAGTAGAGACTGACGGAAGCAGAGACAGAGAGGAGTAGAAACACGGATACACGGGACAGACAGAAGTGAGAGAAGTAGAGACAGACGGAAGCAGAGACAGAGAGGAGTAGAAACACGGATACACGGGACAGACAGAAGTGAGAGAAGTAGAGACAGACGGAAGCAGAGACAGAGAGGAGTAGAAACACGGATACACGGGACAGACAGAAGTGAGAAAAGTAGAGACAGACGGAAGCAGAGACAGAGAGAAGTAGAAACACGGATACACGGGACAGACAGAAGTGAGAGAAGTAGAGACAGATGGAAGCAGAGACAGAGAGGAGTAGAAACACGGATACACAGGGCAAACAGAAGTGAGAAAAGTAGAGACAGACGGAAGCAGAGACAGAGAGGAGTAGAAACACGGATACACGGGACAGACAGAAGTGAGAAAAGTAGAGACAGACGGAAGCAGAGACAGAGAGAAGTAGAAACACGGATACACGGGACAGACAGAAGTGAGAGAAGTAGAGACAGATGGAAGCAGAGACAGAGAGGAGTAGAAACACGGATACACAGGGCAAACAGAAGTGAGAAAAGTAGAGACAGACGGAAGCAGAGACAGAGAGGAGTAGAAACACGGATACACGGGACAGACGGAAGTGAGAGAAGTAGAGACAGACGGAAGCAGAGACAGAGAGAAGTAAAACAGAGAATAGTACAGACGAGACAGAATAAGAGGTGGAAAAGTGACAAATACAAAATTACAAGGAGTCAGCAGTGAGGAAAAAAAGAAAAAAGTAACAGACATACAAACGTGCACACACATATGCACACACACACACACACAGACTCATCAACAAACATACACTCATATATGTTTACATGCACACAGACTGAGTGAGAAAGAGACAAATGTATGTATACTTGCTACATAAGCGCACACACACACATACAAGCTGCACGCGCGTGCACACACACACACACACACACAGAGGCCCGTGCACACACACACACACACACACACACACACACAGAGGGACCCATCCCATCCCTGTGTTGAAACGCGACGCAGCACTGTTGAATTTAGCAACAAAGAGAATGACTCACCTACCTGTCATTGTTAAGTCAGTCAAGGATGTCACTTAACGACCCTCTCTTTCTCTCCCACTTTCAGTCCCCCTCATCTCTCTCTCTCTCTCTGCCTTTATGATACGATGTAAATATATCTCTGCCTTTATGATAGGAAGTAAATGTATCTTTGCACTGTAACACACTCTCTCTCTCTCTCTATCTCCTTGCTGACGCAAACTCAAGACTCAACAATACATGAAGTCATGAAACATCAGCTACCGCCTCCACTATAACAATGAAGTCAAGCGCGCTTTGGACGCAAATAGATTTCATTCTTCCTCTTACAAAAATCATAATCAAGATCGTGGCGCTGGCTCCCCCCCCCCCCCTTCCCCTCTCCCCTTTTAGTTATTTAAAGAGAGAAGAAAAAAAGAGAAGAAGATTCGAAAATTCTAGAAAATATACAAAGAAAATTTATCTTCCCCCTATTGAAAAAACAACAACAAACAAACAAAAAACAACAACCACCATAACACGAAGAAATGTTCAAATGAGACGTTGAACAAAAAAAGTCGGAGAGAGAGAGGGGGGGGGGGGCAGGGGTGCGGGGGGTGCGGGGGTGCGGGTGAGAGTGGGCAGGAAGCGGCACACACAGAGAGAAGAATAGGGGTGGTAAGAAGGAGGGGTGGTGGTGGTGGTGGTGGTACATGACAGAGTATCATGACTGTCTGACGTCACCTATTATATAGGCCGCTAGCTGAGCTGATAAACACACGACTGGAAGTTGAGTAATCACGGTGTTAATCAGTGATGATGACAATGACAATGCTGTGGACACAATAACGTGTGTGTGTGTGTCTGTGTGTGTGTGTGTGTGTGTGTGTGTGTGTGTGTGTGTGTGCGCGCGCGCGCGCGCGCGCGTTCGTGCCAGAGAGAGAGAGAGACGTAATACAATAATAATAGTAGAAAAACAAAATAAAAGCAGCCGCAACCACCATGACAAGCAACCACATGCGCATACATATCATGTGTTTGTTTTTCATATATATACATAAAAAAACAAAAGCAAATTATTTGTATACAAACAAAACAAAAAAACTTTCTTTACTTTTTTTTCATGTATGAAAAACAAAACAAACAAAATGAAAAACAAACAAACAAACAAAACCCGCACAGGGAAATGCCAAAATGCCATGACAAAAAAAGATGTTTCTGCTTTTTACAATCTGAATATAAGCACGATGCACTCCCTGCTCCCCCTTTCGAAAAAGAAAAACAAAAAAACGACACACACACACACACAAAACCCAAAAAACCTAACCCAACTACAAGTATAATTTATAATTCATTACTAAGTGCTGATATAATTTTCAAAAAAACAATAACAACAACAAAAAACCACCTGCAAGTTGTTAGTACAATAAATATAATGCATTACTGAGAACGCTACATGTACCAGTCAACCACCCGCTTCCCCCATCCTCTCTCTACAAAACTGCTTTTGTTATCAATTTTTTGGAACAGCTTTTGGTTTTAGCTATACAGGTAATGTGTGAAAATTGACACCTGAAATAACGGATAATAATAATAATAATAATAATAATAATAATTTAACTAAAAAATGACAAGGAAATGTGTTGGAATCCGTGGTGAACACCCTTATCACAGGTGTGGGAGTGGAGCAGCCTCCCATCAGGACTGACACACACGCTTGTCAACTGTTGCCCAAGCTTTGACTGGCCTTCGGCAATTGTGTGTCAGTTGTGTCATTGTCACACATTGATGGCATCTGCAGTGTTGATCACTCTGCATAATGCTAACAGCGACTCAGTGATACCACAATTTGAATATGTCATTGTCAGTGTATTCGCACAAGTGTATGCGTGCTCGAGTGTGTGTATGCTATAATTATATGTGTATGCGTGAGTGTGCATGGGAGCGTGCGCGCGCGCCTCCGTATGAACCACTGCGCTGAATAGAGCTCGATGGCGTGAATAATCAACTGTGCGTGTATGTGCAGGTAACAGAAAAGGGCCGAGAGAGGGGGTAGGAGTTTGGTGGGGTGGGGAACATGTTCAGGAAGGAAATAGGCGGTGGTGGGGAGAGGCAGAGACACACACACGAAGACAGACAATATTCCTAAATTCGTGGGCAGCAGCTCCCACTCATCGTTTACACAGCACTTCAAGTGGGTTTTCACGGGTAGTCCTCACCGTCGCCACCCCGTGATTCAAGCCGCCCACACGCACGGCAGATACCTGCCGGGCTGGTTCCCCTTTTCATAATCCGCGCAAGCCTGACGTGGCTATTCTTTTGCGTGCCTGTTCGATCTTTTGCACGCCTGTCCAGTACACACGAGGGAGATTTTCCTTGCACACAAAACATCTAAATCCGTAATAGAAGGCACAGGGAAACAAGAAGAAAAAGAAAACGTCAGTCCGGGATGAGAGAGAAGGCTGGAGAGGAGAGACAGAGGTGTGTGGGTGGGCGGGTATATGGGGTATACTGATAGGAGGAGTTTGAGAGTGGTGGTGGGGCACCCACCTATGTTTTCTCAATGTGTTGAGTGAAATCTCGAAACAACTATATCCCTACTCTTTCTGCATGTTGACTAAAATATCGCAACAACTATTACTCCCTCCTCAACATGTTGCTTTTTTTTTTGTATGTTGACTGAAATCTCCCAATAACAATCTCTCTTACTGCATGTTGAATGAAACCTCCCAACAATCATCTCTCAACTCTTTCTGCATGTTTAAATCTCCAAACAACTATCCCCCTACTTTCTCAGCCACCCTGTCTGTACCGTGTGGCGGTGACAACAACACGTCGTAATTCGACGAACCGGAGCTCCCTCCGGGGGAAGGAAGGGGGATAGGGAGGATTGGCCCTACTTCACTCCTCTGGGCGGGGTGTCAGTGTACGCTAACCGGGTCAGCAGCTCTTGTTCACTACACCCCTTCTATCCACCACCACCACGCCTACCTTCCTTCCCCATGGGAAACATTCGCCCAACTCGGGTTGTGTGCACCTCAGAATATATTTTTGTGTGTCTTCCCAAAGGTTATGTTTGTGTTGACCCGCCTTTGTACGTCTCCTGCAGGAACAAGAGATAAAAGTGTACAGCAAATGTTCAGTCCTCGTCATGCGCTGACAGTAAAAGAAGAGTACACTTTCACATTCAATGTGTTCTGCAACAATGCATGCATACGCTTGGTTTGCACCTCATAATAAATATACACCATGTGTGCGAGCATATTCATAGCAATGATGTGCACATAAACTTTTTTTCTTTTTTTTTTTTGTTCTCACACAAGAGAACAATTTTTTTGGTTCCCACACACACAAACATTTTTTTTCACATACATGCATAAAACTTTTTTTTTGTTGAGAGTTCATTAAACAAATAATAATGATTATATTTCCTCTACCATGTCCCCTCTCCCTTACATTCCCAGCATTTTGCAGCAAGTTGAGAAAATTCAACCACCCTATTACTCTGTTGATTCTTTACCACTGCATCTCAGCAATCTGCTGTGGACACGTTTTGCTCTTCAATTGCAGTATACAGATATTTTTTCTTCCTCACACACACACACACACACGATACAAACACTCAAACACACCTTTGTACAACTCTCTTTCTGGGTTCCCCCTCCCTTTTCTTTTTCATTGTCAGTTCATGATGAATTCATAGAAACACACACACACACACAACTACAAATAAAATATTTCATTTGAAAAATAGGAACACAAAAAAGACACACACAAAGAACCCCCACTCCCCCCCCCCCCACACCCCCTTTTAAAAATAACAACAAAAAAAAGCACACAAAAAAAAGCTCAGTATGTGATGTCACCACTGAACAAGACAGTGAACAACGCTACAGCCAAGGCATGGAGTCATTATCAAAACACAAATCTATCACCTATGACTCAATCACTGAATGGGGGATATTTCTGTTGAACATATCCAGAGGGTCATTAATGCATTGCATGGATCTGCCATTTCATTGGTTCAACTTTTTATGTCAGGAAAGAAATTAGAATGCAAACAGATCTGGGGCTTTGATAAATGACAGCATGAGTGAGTGCATGTGTTTGTGTATGTGTGTGTGTGCGCGCGCATTAGCAGGCACAAGTGTGTGTGTGTGTGCATGTGTGTAGTATGCGTGTGGTGTGTGTGTGTATGCATGTGAGATGTATGCACCTATGTTACCATGCCTATGTTAGCATATATGTGCCTGTGCATGTGTGCGTGTTTGCATGCATAAGTTTGCGAGTGGTGTGTGTGTGTGTGTACATAATTTAGTATGTGCCTTTGTGTGTTCATGCATGTGTATACATATCTGTGCAAACACATGAATTCACACATCACTGCGGAACAGAGCTAGAGAGGAACAGGAAGATTAAGTCAGACATTACAGGCACAGTCCGGACACAGAGAGAGGAGGGAAAAGCACTTGCGTGCAAACAAACACACGGCACAATCACAAAACTTGCAGTATACTGTTACCTACTGACACCCCCCATCCCCATCCCCTCCAGCCACCCTGTGGCCCACGTTGTCCCCTCTGGTTCTTACCTTTGGACAGACAACAGCCCATCCTGCACCATGATAGTGGGTGAAAACTGATGACCAACAGCAGCACAAGACACCAACACTCTCACACAGGTTGCAACTATCACCCCTGACACGGGGTGGACACCGCCGTCTGTTCACACACCGCTGTCCACACCCTCACAACCACCACAAAAACAAGACTCTAGTCCTCTCCATGACGGCCGTTCTACATTCTTTCTCAACACGCTGACAAAGGGAGTCGTGGAAGTACTTTTTTTTTCTTCTTTAAAAAAACAAACAAAAACAAAACCCACTGTTAGTTCCTGGTCACAAGATTCTCTTCCTTGTACTGCGCGCAGTTAAGTGACTACAGAGAAATCTGCCTACACAGTGTCCTGGGCTTTCCCACAATAGCCTGTGAAGATCCTGTGTGCCACGTGGTTGTGGCAGTGATCTCGGAACACTTTGTCAGTTTCTGTCCATGAAGCACTACAAGTGAAACTATAAGTACAGAAAAGAAGAAAGAAAATTATTATGCTGGTCACCAAACAATTTTCTTGAATACTGGCACACAATAAGATGGCAAACAATCAAATTTAAAGATTTAGGCATCAATATGGACTACAGACTTAAATTATTCCATTACTTGTGTTTCTAACAGCTCCTGCAACATGCTCCCACCACAGCTAAGGTTCCCCTTGTTAAAAAAACAAAAAACCAAAAAAAAAACCCAGCATTTCAACAGTTTCAGTTTCAGTAGCTCAAGGAGGCATCACTGCGTTCGGACAAATCCATATACGCTACACCACATCTGCCAAGCAGATGCCTGACCAGCAGCGTAACCCAACGCGCTTAGTCAGGCCTTGAGAACTTCAACAGCACTGGGGCAATCATCAACTTTGCCACCCCTCCCTCCCTGCACACACAGAGGGAGAATGTGTTGACACAACACCCACGACTTCACTGCTATGCTGTGTCAGCCAACGAAAGATGACAACTGTCAGCGACAACAGTGCATACTTCAAATTCCACCACTCCACTTCCTTGCTCCCTCTCTGTTGTCTCCACCACGCAAGTTATGTGGACATTTGGCATTTTGTGCACTGCCTTTGATGACACCCACAGCACAGTTAAGTTTAAACAATATATCCAGTTTTTAATGGAAGCAGTCTGAGTTTACAAAACTCGTTACTGTTTCACAGTACAAAAAAAAGTTTCAGTATAGGAACTTTGGTGTTGTACATTCTTTCCGGAATTGAAACAGCTTATAGTGTTACACACACACACACACACACACACACACACACACACATGTGATAAAATTAATGACATCACTTGTCCAATGTGGTCAGGGTTGTTAAGCCTGAAAGGAAACTTCAAATCTCAGCTATATGGACATACGTTTTCAGACCATGATCTTCATTCATAATAATCATTATAATCTGATACATGTCATTCACAATATTTCATGAGTTGTTTTTTTGCTGCTTTTTCCATACAGTTGAAACAAAGTCACAGACCTTTTTTTCCCATCAAACTTATGTTTCATGATTCCATGTTTTGAAATAGATGTTCAATAACGTCAATCTCCATAATCTATCATTGCACATTTTCTTCATTTATCACACAACCAGAGTTTGTGTGCAAGATGTGCTTGCAGACAACAATCTCATGCTTTCATGTACATGCACGTCACTATGGCAACGTTCAGCAAGCTTGGGGTGCCTGACTACCCAGACAAGCCAAATGTTTCAGCAACGAACATCAATACAAACTTCCACAAGATTCTAAACTTTAACTCCTATCCTCTTTCTTCTGTGTTTTTTCCCTCTGCCAACCTTTCTGAATCTCTGAAGATCAACGACCTGTTAACTTTTACCCTTTAGCCCTGTTTAGGTAAGGCTTGTTGACAAGAACAACAGAGTCGTCATGGATTGACAGCTGCTGGCAACTTCTGTACTCCAACACAACAAAGCTTCGAAAAACACCACATAACAAAAACTTTGTTTCGATTATCCACAAGTTTACATCATTAACCTAGGCCCTGACTGTGCACGGACTGCACACTGTTTTATAAAGTCCTGCGCCGACTGTACATTGTCTACAGACTGTTACATCAAGTCATTGGCGTTTCCTAACAGTCAGACAAGAGAAAGACCCATCTCATGATAACACTTACAGCGGCTTCAAACTGAACTCGACACCGACACCGGACTACAGGGGGAAGAGGGTGAGGTGGTCTGCCTACATTCCTCCTGGCCACACACTTCAGCCCCACTGACAACCACCTTGAATTTCTCCGTTTCCTCCAGTACAGAGAGAGGCGACAAGCACGACAACACAACACGCACACACTGACACAGAGCGGTCTGATGGGTGCTATGATGAATCGGCAGACCCCACCACTAGGGTTCTGACACCACCCGTCTGGGAACAGCTACCAATCTGCCCACATCCCTTCCTCACTTCACACCCATTTCAGCAGCCACCCTCACACCGGACGGGAGCACACCTCCACTTTGAATCAAAACCCAGCCTAATTAGATCCTCGTTGCCTCAATCAGCGTCCGTCCCAACAGACACATACACACACCCAACCTTGCTGCTGCAGGTTAAAAGGTTGACGTCTTTCTGATAGCAGTTATTAACACTTTTTTTTCTCTCCCCAAATACCGCCGGACTGAGATAAGGAGGGTTTTTAGCAGGCACTCGGGGGACGGCGAAGAGGACACAGCGTGGCACAGCAAAAAGTACCGGCTAACTCTCTCTGTCTGCCCCTTGCCGGGCCTGTGAGGGGGCGAGTTGTAGAACAACAAACAGCCTGTTCACGGGGAGTTAAAAACAGGGAGTTGGTCTCTGACAGCAAGTGGGGAAGAGTTGAGGCTGGGCCACAAGGGGTTTAGAAACAACCATCTACCTTTCTCCAGCTACCGTGTGCAGCCAATGTGGCCGACACTGGAAATAGCAGCAGCAGCTCAGGTAACCCCACTCTGGCCACCTCCTCCTGTCCATCGGCATTTGAACACGCCTCTCCACACCTCACTGTCTGCCCACACGCTTTGGGGGCTGGCTGCACTGCCATTAAAGCCCACACTGAGCTACAGCTGTCAT
Source organism: Babylonia areolata (assembly GCA_011634625.1). NCBI lineage: Eukaryota > Metazoa > Mollusca > Gastropoda > Neogastropoda > Buccinidae > Babylonia > Babylonia areolata. Next base: position 3,523 of record JAAQRG010282442.1, on the reverse strand, counting down.
GTTTAAACAGTTTAAACTGAATTAACATAGGTGTTTTTTCTCTACGTATTAAAGACGTCTTGACATAGCACATATTCTCAAAGCTGTAAGCTTTTATCTGATGAAATGTTTTCCAATAGTATTTATATCACAAAACTTGCAGCCAGTTAGGAGTATTGTTTGTTTTCATGAGGAAGGAGTCACCTTGCCTATCCCATGAGAGTTTCTTTGGAGGAAATCAAACACCTGTGTCAATCGCAATGACAATGGCTTTGAGCTTCTTTTGTAACAGAATGCAATTTTTTTTTTTTCAACACAAGTAACATATTGTCTTTCCATTTTTCTGCATTGATATTTTTCATACTCATCTTCATCTCACCCTCTAAATGCACCAAATAATAAAATCCTGTGAACAGATCCTGACAAAATTCCATTTGAAAGAATTTTATCACTGGCAGATTTTTTTTTCAAATGATTAAAAAAAAAAATCAATAAAAAAAAAAAAATCCACTGCAAGCAGTAAAGCCAGATTCATGCTTCTCTTCCTCTCTCTTTACTTTCTACTGGTGTGAGTGGCTACCTCATCATGTATTCTGAGTGTAAGCCTGCAAGTATGGTGGTGTGCATACATGCATATGTACATGTACATGTGTGTGTGTGTGGTGTAAATGTGCACACTTTTGTTATCTCAATTCCACTGCAAGAAGTTCTACACTTTTGGGCTGTGATGAGAGATGGTTGCTTGGCAAGGCATTCCCCCTTCACTGTTATTTCACAGCACAAATCACTACTCTGTCCACATAAACAGAAACTATGCTCTTTCCACGTAAACAGAAACTATCTATACCACCCCCCCTCCCCCCCCGGATCTTCCCCAAGATAAACACGTCTGGCATGTTTTCTGTGCTCTTGCCTCCACACAATGTCTAACATTAGTCCCTCTCCCTGTTGTGGGAACTCGTCATGTTACTGTTGGGACAATAATAACTGACATTGCCAGCTTAAGTCTGCTCTTTTCTTGATATCTTTGTGCATGCTACACACAATCATGAGTTAGGGGTGGTGAGGGGCACACAACATAAAAAAGAAAGAACAAAGAAAAAAAACCCAATGAAACAACGACAGTGTGTAAGAAGTTAATGTGCTTAACTCGTGGTACATTTGTTTTAAATTTAAAATGTTTACATTACCACCTCTGCACTGATAACCCGTAAGTTCAAGATTGTGGAAATAAACGCAGTAAATGCCAAAGTTAAACATTTAGCAAAACTGTAAACAAGTATTTCACAAATAGATTATCAGTAATAAATCCATCCTGTATAAAACTATCGGGAGGGGGGTGGGGTGGGGGGGGGTGGGGGGTGGGGGGGGAATGCAGGATATTTTTAACTGCTCAATCAAGCAACTCAAACCATTACACTTCTTGAAGAAGTTATTTCAAAGGACATGCAGAGGAACAATGCACAAAAAAAAAGAAGAAAGAAATTAAAATAACAAATAACAACAAAAAATGAACACTAAGGTTCTGCTGTGTTTGTGTACTTTTTCTTTAGTGGGTGGGGGTGTTTAAATGCATTTATAATGAAGCTGATATATTTACAGAAAATAAGGAGGGGAACAGATGAAAGAGACAAAAAAAAACAAAAAAAACCCCGAGAACACAGACAAATAGTCAATCCCTAAGGCCGATCATATGTTGAAATAATGTCTGCTCTCTTTCTCTCTCCGTCCCTCACCCCTATGCATCCCATTGTTTCATCCTGCTGCAAGGGAGATAACCTGTGCCTGCAGTCTGCAAGAATCCCGCAGAACACTGACAGACCTTGCAGCCTCTGCCCCCACCCAGTGCATACACTGATGCAGTCTGTCCTTTGGCTTCAGTGTGATAATGCCGAGTGCTGGGGTTCAAAGCAAACACACACATAGGGCAACCTCTCCCTCACACACCCTATTCTGAAGCAAGTTGCAATCTGTTTGGGGTTTTTTAAGCGTGCACACACACACACACACACACACACACACACACACACAAGTACACGCACATATGGCAGCCCCCTCTGTCACACAAAACCGGTACTCCTCCTCTGATGCAAAATCCATCTGTTTCCTTTTGACATTTAACAAAAACGATAGAACAGACACACATACATGTACACATTCTCTCTCTCTCTCTCTCTCTCTCTATATATATATATATACTCTCTCTCTCTCTCTCTCTCTCTCTCTCTATATATATATATATATATATATATATATATATACATACACACACACACACACACACACACACACACACACATATATATAAATATATATATATACATATGTATATATATAAATTTATTATGTGTGTATCACATCAAACACAACTCCTTATAAATTCTTTTTAACTGCTACTAGTAATTAGTTAAATAATCTACTACTATCATTTATCATTTCGTTCATAATTGGTAAAAAAAAAAAAATGTATCATTGGGGTATTATCAATCACACCAGACACACAGAGAGACAGATACAGACAGAGACAGAGACAGATAGAGGGTATGCCTGTAAGTGTGACAGAGTGTGTGCACTTGCACACATATACAAGCATATTGCAAAACGAGGCATGCAGTGCACCACAAAATGTCAAGAGTTAGGCAAACAGCAGAAAACAAACGATCGATGTTTTATAAATGCAAATGCACCCACTACCCAGGTAAGCAGAGGTAATGTGTACAGAACAGTCATTCATTTTTATCTTCAGTTCTGTTAGGAGGTGTGTGTGTGTGTGTGTGTGTATGTGTGTGTGTGTGTGTGTGAGGGGAGGGATGGGGTGAAATGCAAGGCTAGAGGCAGGGGACTGGGACAGTGTGTCAACACCCTAGGGGGCAATAATGAAGTCACATCTTATTATTTCCCCTGCAGAAACTTTTTCTGACGCAGAGTTTTGCGACAATCTATTTTCTGTTTGTTAAAAACTCACTGCGTGACAGTGAAGGAAAGTGTGTGCGTGTGTGTGTGTGTGTGTGTGTGTGCACGCCATGTGAGAGAGAGAGAGAGAGAGAGAGCACATGCACAGATGCAAATTTATGCCGGTGCAATCTGTTGGGGTTTTTTGTGTGTGTGAGTTTGTGTTTATGTGAACATGCAGAATAGAGAGAGAAAGAGAAATGGGAAGGCAGTGAGACTCCGACTAAGATAATTTATTCATCAAACGACTTCTTCATTCGCAGGCTGCAACTCCCATGTTCATTTGTTTTGTGCACAACTCGGCCTTTACGTGTATGACCGTTTTCATATGATGAACATGGGGCAACCACATAGCTTTGCAATGTCAAAACTTCCAAACACCATTATACCATGTATGCACCGACCCTTCAGAGCTGATCATTACAACAGTTATGACATGACTGGTTCTCTTCAGTGAAAAGCTCAATATAGAGAAAATGCCAAATTATGTAATGTCATAAACAGCCGAAGCCATCAATAAACATGGGAGACAATGATAGAGAAGCATTAACAGTGAGAGATGCAGGCCCAAGGACCTGCATTAATTTTCTTA
>JAAQRG010282440.1:0-12500 GCA_011634625.1 Babylonia areolata | reverse complement strand
CTACGTTTTGTGATGGGATATTGACCATAGTATATAAAAGCAGGACATTTGAATGGATAATTTAAGTAGGTTTGAATGAGACACGTTGATATGTTGTGGTTGATTTGATGTTGTTGTAAAGCTTGTATGAGTAATCAGTACTTGGTGCTTTGATGATATACAGTTAGGTTGATAATAGATAGTAGTTAATTAAATTTGTCTTAAGTTTTGTTGGACTATTCAATGGCTAAGAAGGGGTACTTTTTTTGAAACATTGAATTGTGTAGTAGCTAAGCAGCTAAATTTTGGTATTTCCTGATGGGATGAATGGGAATCATTTTAAGGTAATTGTATTTTGCATTACTTAGGGTGGTGAATGGACATCGTTTTCCAAGCGAATATTTTTTTTTTATATTAGCTTCAGTGATAATTGGAATTTATGTCAATAGTATTGGATGAAGATTTTCTCTTTAGTGTTTATGTAAAGGTATGGTGTCTGTGTTGTCTTGTTTGTCCACTTAGGTTTCTAGGAATAATATTCAAAACATGGTCTGTAGTAGGACTGGAAATGAGGGGGGTTTGCATCCAGAAAGTCAAGGAACTGACACATACTAAAAATGTGCAGGCATCTAGTGGCTGGAGACAAGCCACGGGTTTTGTTTTGTGCCAGGGACTGGGCACGGGACCTCATAGAACTGGATGGTGGGACCATCGGGACGAACTATTGGCACAGAAGATGAACGTGATGGTGGGACCATCGGGACGTGCTGAGTGAGGAGCCAGGAGCTGGCGAGACTGCTGAAGAACATTCAAGGCGGTGAAGTTAAAATTGTTTCCCCCATAAAAAAATATATTCCAGTCCAGGCCATGATTAATAGCTTTTGATATATTTCTTAATAATAAATAAAAAGGTGTGGTTAATAAGTGTTTTCGTGTTTTGGGGAGAACACGTTCTGATTGGAGTGACAAGTGAACAGATAGCAGGCATACACTTACAAGCAAGCACACTCATTCTTATGTAGTTATTTCTGTCTGTCTGGCACTTTCTTTACACTACAAGCCATGAACTTCCTTCCAGTCATTTTCTTGCAGGGCTTCTTGATGAAGAGCAACTCGTGACACACAAACACAGCTTACGCTGTTTTCACCGTCGTCGACTGACCGGCGCAACAGCCGAGTGGTTAAAGCAATGAACTCTCAAACTGAAGGTCCCGGGTTCGAATCCCTGCCACGGCCCCTGGTGGGTAAAGGGTGGAGATTTTTCTGATCTCCCAACGTCAACAGGTATGCAGACGTGTTGGTGACAGAACCCCTTTCGTGTGTATATGCATACAGGACATTGAACACGCGCATTAAATATCCCGTAATCTATGTCAGCGTTCGGTGATTTATGGAAACAAGAACATACCCGTATGCACATCGTCGAAAATTTAATATGACTGCTTTACATGGCAGGGGGGTAAGCAGTAATACGCGTAAAAGTCCAATCGTGTGTAAGAGTGAACGTAAAAGTCCACTCGTGTGTAAGAGTGAACGTAAAAGTCCACTCGTGTGTAAGAGTGAACGTAAAAGTCCACTCGTGTGTAAGAGTGAACGTAAAAGTCCACTCGTGTGTAAGAGTGAACGTAAAAGTCCACTCGTGTGTAAGAGTGAAAAGTCCACTCGTGCGTAAGAGTGAACGTAAAAGTCCACACGTGTGTAAGAGTGAACGTAAAAGTCCACTCGTGTGTAAGAGTGAACGAAAAAGTCCACTCGTGTGTAAGAGTGAACGTTGGAGTCGCAGAACTGTTTTGTCATTCCACTTTGCCTCAACAGCCGAGTGTTTAAAGCGTTGGACTTTCAATCTGATGGTCACGGGTTCGAATCTCGGTAACGGCACCTGGTGGGTAAATGGTGGAGACTTTTCTGATCTCCCAGGTCAATATGCACACAGAAGGTCAAATATGCACGATAAAAATTCTGTAATCCATGTCAGCGTTCGGCGGGTTATGGAAACGAGAACATACCCAGCACATCCCTGAAAACGGAGTATGGCTGCCTACATGGCGGGGTAAATAAACAAAACGGCCATACAAATGTTACATGTCTGTTTGATTGTGTATGTGTGTGTGACTGACTCCTGATTGAATGACACAGGAAACGAATGATGAGCGCCCAATGGCAGCTGTCAGTCGGCTCTACCCACGTAGACAGCTTGTCGTTGCAAATGACTCCGTGTTTGTAAAGCGCTTAAGAGTTTTGTCTCCCACCGAGAACAGGCGATATAAGGTATCCTTACCATCATCATCCGTACATGCGCGATGGAACCGTTCTTTTGAAAAGTTCACTGGGCTTTAATGTTAGTGTACTGGGCGTTAGCGTCATTAACCCTTATTGGTGATTTGTTTGAATGACTATATGCATTTAATGTTTGTGTACTGGGCGTTAGCGTCATTAACCCTTATTGGTGATTTGTTTGAATGACTATATGCATTTAATGTTAGTGTACTGGGCGTTAGCGTCATTAACCCTTATTGGTGATTTGTTTGAATGACTACATGCATTTAATGTTAGTGTACTGGGCGTTAGCGTCATTAACCCTTATTGGTGATTTGTTTGGATGACTATATGCATTTAATGTGTGTACTGGGCGTTAGCGTCATTAACCCTTATTGGTGATTTGTTTGAATGACTATATGCATATAAGATGGTGATCTGGATGCTGCTACAGCGCCTATCCTCGGTCGGAGACAAAACACCGTACTTTTCATGACGGTTGCACATTTCTTCTGTCTTTGCTGCTGTGTGCACATGTCAGATGATCGGTATAAGGACAGGCCCGGCGCTTCCTTTTTTGAGGAAATGTCTGGGTTTGTTCCAATGACCCTTTTATTTACCTGTGCGCTAGCTGAATCGGTAGCGTAAGCGGTAGTGACTTGAAGTTGTGTACCTTGTGAATGGAGAGAGTTATCACTCTTTACTATCTATATTTGTGTGTTTTCTTCCGTTGCCCTCCCTCTAGCTCTCATCTCGTCACTTCATTTCCGTTCATCTGTATCAGTTTTCAGTTTGTCAATGGGTTCGGACAAATCCATACACGCTACACCACATCTGGTGGGCAGGTGCCTGACCAGCAGCTTAAACCCCAACGCACCAAAGTCCGGCGCGTACACCTAATCAGAGTGGACTTCTTCAGAATTTTGCCAGAGCACAACACTCTGCGATGCCATGGGTTCTTTTTTCAGCGCGCCAAGTGCATGCTGTACGCGGGACCTCCTCGGTTTGTCGTCTCTTCCGAAAGACTAGACGCTCAGTTTGAGTTTCCCAGTCAAACTTGTGAGAAAGGGAGAGAGCGGGGTTCGAACCTAGCTCCTCACGGGCACTGTACTGGCAGATTGGCGTCTTAACCATTCTGCCACCTTCCTCTTTCAATCTGTATTGATGGAGTCTCCAGTCGGACCGGCGGATGAGTAGGCAGGCAGGCTTATATGTCGGTGTGTGTCCTCATATGCGAGAAGAGGCCGATTCTGGTTGCACAGCACTTCCAACAGGTGTTGCAAGGGAAAACGTCTCCAGAAGTTGAGTCCTGCTTCCTTCGCTCACGCTTCTCCTTAATGACCAGCGTTCTCTTGTTTTCAAACGTCTTTATGCCACTAGAGCACAGCATCCTCCAGCGAGAACGGTCAAGGGCATCAGTTTCCTAGGAAGCGATGTCTATGTCACAGGCTTTGAGGTTTGTCTTCAAGGTGTCCTTGAAGCGTTTGCAGGGTCTTCCAAGTTCGCGGTGGCCTTCCTTCAGCTGGCCACACAAGAGCATCTTCGGGATCCTGCTGTCTGTCATGCAGACAACGTGTCCTGTACAGCATAGCTGGCACTGGATCAGCAGGCTTTCAATGCTGGGCAGGCCGCTCCTCTCTAGAACCTGGAGGTTGGAGACGCTGTCTTGCCACTTTATGCCGATCTGTATCACCAGTCTGTATTAATACCTGTATAGGTCATTATAAAAACGGCACGCACCATTCCGCCCGTTTTCGGGAGTGCTGTCCCTTGGCAGACATTTGTGCTTGGTCCAGTCTTCTCTGTTGTTGTATGACAGCGAAAAAAAGAGTTGACGTTTTGTCATCGTCATCATCGTCATCGTCATCACCATCACCATCATCATCATCATCATCATCATCCTCATCACCATCATCATCCTCATCATTATCATGACCATCACCATCATCACATTCACCATCATCATCATCATCATTGTATCATATTCACATTTAACATCACCATCACCATCATCATCACCATCCTCATCATCACCACCACCTTCAAATCGATCATCACCATCATCATCACCACCACCATCACAACAACCACCATTACCACCATCATCACCACAACCACCATCACCATCATCGTCATCACCATCACCATCACCACCACCACTATCACCACCCATCATCATCGATCCTTCCACCTGGAAGTCATCAGAGGGACAGACATCCTGAGGTCTGAAGAGACAGACGACCTCCTCCACGGCTGTTCTGCTGACAGCTGTCAAGAGGAGGAGATCCAGGATGAAGGTCATCCCCTTGATGACGTCAGATAGACCAGCTCTTTGACTGTCACCCGCGTTTCCGTCCCCCACCCCCACCCCACCTCCCTCCCTCCCTCCCTTCTACATTGCCTCACAGGATTTGGGTTGTTGTTGTTGTTGACCGGCTGTCGTGTCCTGACCACCCATGTCAACTGTGGTCGGTTTGAAGGGTGACAGAAAGGGTCCTTCTGGAGGACTGGAGTTGTGGGTTTGTGGGGGTGACGTTGACGGGGTGGTGAGGTGTTGGGGGTGACGTTGACGGGGTGGTGAGGTGTTGGGGGTGGGGGGCGCGTGGAGGAAGCACAAGTGACTTCTTTTCCCCCAACCATGAAATGTGCCGTGTGGGGCACGCGCAACTTCTGGCAGTATGGTTCAGTTAGTTGGGGTGGGCGTTGATGTCTGTCAGTCTGTCTGCCTGTCTCTCTGTCTGTGAGGTTTCTCTTTGTGTATATCTTTCGTGGATAGATTTCACATGGATATTGTGGCTGCTGTGACGTGATCTCTGGTCACGTGGTAATACAGCTGTGGAGGGCATTGCTTGCTAAAAAAAACAACAACAACAATATAAAGTGCCCCAACCTCCGTCACATACCCCCCTCTCTCTCTTTCCCTCAACACACTCACACATATGGACGCACACATTGCGCACAGTAGCTCCTACTCTTCCCCATTTGAAACGATCATTTTGAACTGCTTTCCTCAGGCAATACAAAAAAAAGAAGGAAAAAAAAGAAGAAAAAAAACTCCCCCCCCCCGCCCCCCTCCACGCACAAAAACCCACACCAAACGAGCTTGCCAAGTACTGTATTATTAGATGTCTTTTACATATCACAGAATCGAAGCCCCGATGTTCTAACCATTCGTTGACCTGTCACTGATACACCCAGCGCGGATCAACGTAGCACAAACGTTGAAAGAGCAGAGTCATGGGAAATAACTCCGACATAGTCACTTTGAACTGTCTCCCTTGAGGGAAAGGTCTGAGAGGTGCTAAGTGCTGTTTTGTTACCAGTCGTTTGTGCCTCCAGGTTAATTGTGCAGTTCGTTCTTTGTGTATGTGTGTGTGTGTGTGTGTGTGTGTGTGTGTGTGTGTGTGTGTGTGTGTGTGTGTGTGTGTGTGTGTGTGTGTGTGTGTGTGTGTGTGTGTGTGTGTGTGTGTGTGTGTGTGTGGAGTGGTCTGTGTGTGCGTGTGTGTGTGTGTGTGTGTGTGTGTGTGTGTCTATCTGTGTGTGTCTGTCTGGGTCTGTGTTGTTTGTTGTGTGTGTGAATGAGAGAGAGAGACAGACAGACAGACAGAGAGACAGAGACAGAGAGAGAGTTACGTGTATATATGGGTGTATGTGTGCGTGTGTGGCGGGGGAGGGGCGGGTGCGCGCACGGGTGTGGTGTGTGTGTGTGTGTGTGTGTGTGTGTGTGTGTGTGTGTGTGTGATAGATAGATAGACAGACAGACAGAGAGACGCTGAGAATTTCTTCATCAGACAATCCTCGTCGATCAGATTTTTTTTTAAATTTCTGGGTTTCACTAATGCATTCGTTCATCCTTTCATTAATTCAGTACGTCAGCCGGATATCCAGTTCCATTAATTGTTTAGCCGATTTATTGTTTTCTACTTTCATCTGTTTGTTAAAAATTTAGTTAAACATGTACCTTTAGTTAGTCAGTTTGTTTGTTATGTGGGAAGCTGATAAATTTCTTTATTGGCTGGTTAGTTCCATCGATAAATTTCAAAAATGCCTTCACAATGATTTAATCATCCTTAGTCGAAAAGCGGATTTTTATGTCAATTAAACCTTAACAAGGTTTATAAGACACGCATGCACAGTTACAGGAAACCACGTAGAAAAAGCAAAACAAAATAATAGATAAATGTGTGTGTGTGTGTGCGTGTGTGTGTGTGTGTGCGTAAAAATTTGCTGTTATTGTAGCTTTCCATCTGCTTGTTTCTTCTCTCTCTGTCTCTGTCTCTCTGTCTCTCTCTGTCTCTGTCTCTCTTTCTATTATATCTTTTATGTTTCTTTCCTTTTCTTTTTTTTTTCTTTTTTTTTTTCTTTTTTTTTTTTTTTTTTTTTTTTGCATTGATGTCTTGATGTAAAATTAAAACAATTTTAAAAAAAAAGCATTTGTTGATTATTCGATTTACCATCATGAAATATAATCTTGACCTCTTCTTCTTCTTTCTTTGGTGTTTTTTTGTTGTTGTTTTGTGTTGTTGTTGTTGTTGTTGTTGTTTTGTGTTTTTGTTGTTGTTGTTGTTGCTGTTTTGTGTTTTTGTTGTTGTTGTTGTTGTTGTTTTTCCTCGTCCTTTCTCACCATCTTCCTCTCTTCGTCATTCTAGAAACTTCCTCGTTTTGTTCTGTTTACAATGCCATAGTTGTTCTCTCTCTCTCTCTCTCTCTCTCTCTCTCTCTCTCTCTCTCTCTCTCTCTGTGTGTCTCTCTGTCTCTGTCTCTCTGTCTCTCTGTGTGTCTGTCTGTCTGTCTGTCTCTCTCTCACTGTGCATTGCTGCCATGTATTGCGAATCTGTTCACTTATTGGTCTTAAAAAGTTTTTAGGGGTTGACATGAGAACACCAAATGATTAAGTTTATGGAGAAACCGATAGAATCCCAATTTATGTAAATTCTGCTGTTGAATGCATTCGCTATTGCTTAAAATTACTGAAAATGAATATTCATAGACTGCCATGCAAATCATACAATATGTTATATGATCTAGACCAAAGTGCCAAACGAAATTGGGTGTCAAATGTACGAATGTGTTTGTATGAACTTGGATTTGGGTATGCATGGGAGTGTCAAGGAGTAGGTGATGAAAATAGATTTGTACAAATGTTTCGCCAAAGACTGATAGACTGTAGGTGGCAAGAGTGGGAAAGCCACATTCATTCAAGTGAAAGGTTTTGTATGTATAGAATGTATATGTTTAATCATACAGTGAAGTGATTCCTTTTGTGTAACGTGAACAGACACCTGCGATGTACTCTAACCAGATTCAGACTTGGTATTTCTGATATAAAAGAACACAGATATCATCATAAAACCGTGAATAATTCAGAATTATTATGTCCTCTGTGCGAGGAATCCAGAGAGGATGAAGTTCCTTTTGTTTTGAAGTGCCCTGCCCTAACAGACCTTCGAGCTAAATTTATCCCGAAGAAATATTATACATATCCATGTCTGTTTAGATTATGTTTATTGATGTCATCGACTGATAATGACACAATGTTATGCTTATTGTGTTCACATAGTTGTAGTGACGCATGTTAAACTCTGTTATCGCCCCCTGTTCATATGGGGCTATGGCCTCAGACGAATGAATCATCTGAATCTGAATCTGAATCTCTGTGTGCATGTGTGATAAACACGGTGTTGTCGAAATATTATTCAATCTAATCAATTATATCAATTCTCGGTGCGGGGTCGGAGGGGGCGGGGGGCGGGGGCATTAACTAGCTAGTGTCAACCACGGGTGTGTTTATGCAAGCCTGTGTGTGTGTGTGTGTGTGCGTGCGCGCGCGCGCGCGCGCGCGCGTGTGTGTGTGTGTGTGTGTGTGTGCACGCACGCGCGCACGCGTGTGTCATAAACACGGGTGTTGTCGAAACATGATTAAATCTAATGAATTGTATAAGTTCTGGGGTAATAATGATAATAATGATAATAATAATCACATACACACACACACACACACACACACACACACACACACACACACACACACACACACACACACACAGAGAAAAGAAATGAAGAGCCTAAAGAGTGCAGACTCATAAACATGCCACGACAACGTGGACCTTCCGTAAAGTTGCAACAACAACAAAAAAAGAAGAAGAAAAAAAGAGACCACCCCCTCCCCCGCCCCTTACACTGATTCCAAAACTCAACCTCATTGCTCTTTCACAGAAAAATAACATGTCATTCATCTGTGTATGTGCGGAGTTTAAATTGAAAGAGTTTTTTTCTGGTTAAACGATCTCGATTACACACACACGCATGCAGCAAGTGTCACAACTGACTGCCCTGTTGGCTTGCAACTTTCTTTGATTTTTTTCTTTTTTTATACTCCAGCGAACGTTGAACCAAGACTGATTTACATGATTTCAGCAAATTCGGTCATTCAGAACGTCCTCGAACGCCCTTTGAAAAAAAAAAAAAAAATGTATAGAGTATGTAGGGATACTCCAAAAACTAAAACGAAACCCTTAAACACACACACACACACATAGTATCAGTATCCCAAGGAGGCGTCACTGCGTTCGGTCAAATCCATATACGCTACACCACATCTGCCAAGCAGATGCCTGACCAGCAGCGTAACCCAACGCGCTTAGTCAGGCCTTGGAGAAAAAAAAGAGAGAACAAGAGAGGCAAGGCCTTCAAGACTCACTTGTGATACACTAAAAAAAAAAAAAAAATCCAAGCTTTTTATGTATTGAGTATAATGCATTTACTGTTATATTTATATTTTTTGTATTCTCTAAACTTAGCACTTTGATCTGATATTCGACCCAACAAAAGATCTGTCATTATTATCATTTTTTGTTCAAACAGGAACTTCTTTTGCTAAGCATGGAAGTTTTGTTTATTGGAAACGTTTTGGTGCAGACAGTAAAATAAGGGAAATTACTCTGTAGGGGACTTAGTTTGCTTTAAACTGATCTTTCTCATCTTAAACATTACATTTTGAAATTATACTTAATACATAAAAAGCTTGGATTTTTTTTAAGTGCATCACAAGTGAGTCTTGAAGGCCTTGCCTCTCTTGTTTCAAAATGTAATATTTAAGATGAGAAAGATCAGTTTAAAGCAAATTAAGTCCCCTAGCATTAATTAGAGTAATTTCCCTTTTTTACTATCTGGACCAAAATGTTTGCAATAAACAAAACTTCCATGCTTAGCAAAAGAAGTTCCTGTTTGAACAAAAAATGATAATTATGACTGCTCTTGTTGTTGGGTCGAATATCAGATCAAAGTGCCAAGTTCAGAGAATACAAAAAATATAAATATAACAGTAAATGCAGTTTGCATATAATTAGGCTTCATTTTTTATGTTTTTGTGCCCATCCCAGAGGTGCAATATTGTTTTAAACAAGATGACTAAAACGAACTGAATTTTTCCTATTTTTATGCCTAATTTGGTGTCAACTGACAAAGTATTTGCAGAGAAAATGTCAGTGTTAAAGTTTACCACGGACACACAGACACACACACAGACACACACACACACACACACACACACACACACACACACACAGAGACAACCGAACACCGGGTTAAAACATAGACTCACTTTGTTTACACAAGTGAGTCAAAATTTAACAAAATAAAATAAAATAAAATAAAATAAAAATAAATAATAATAATAATTATAATAAAATAAAATAAATAAAGTACACACACACACACACACACACACACACAGAGGGGGAGGGGGAGAGAGAGAGAGATAATTATACATTTACACTTTGGTACAAGCAGTGTTATGTACTGTGGTATCAATATGTATATCCAATCATTTTCATTGTGGTTTACACCCTGCCCCTCCCCCCCCGCCCCTCTCCAATCACTTCACTACTGTCTGTATCTTGCACTGAAACGTGTTGACTGAAGTGTCTACTGTTTGCATCTTTCACTGAAATGTGTTGACTGAAGTGTCTACTGTCTGTATCTTGCACTGAAACGTGTTCACTGAAGTGTCTACTGTCTGTATCTTGCACTGAAACGTGTTGACAGAAGTGTGTACTGTTTTGTATTTTGCACTGAAATGTGTTGACAGAAGTGTGTACTGTTTTGTATTTTGCACTGAAATGTGTTGACAGAAGTGTGTACTGTTTTGTATCATGCACTGACATGTGTTCATTGAAGTGTCTACTGTTTTGTATCTTGCACTGAAATGTGTTACTTAAAGTGTCTACTGTTTGTATGTTGCACTGAAATGTGTTGACTGAAGTGTCTACTGTTTTGTATTTTGCATTGAAATGTATTGACAGAAGAGTGTACTGTTTTGTATCATGCACTGACATGTGTTCATTGAAGTGTCTACTGTTTTGTATCTTGCACTGAAATGTGTTACTTAAAGTGTCTACTGTTTGTATGTTGCACTGAAATGTGTTGACTGAAGTGTCCACCCACCCCTACCCACACACACCTATTTATTCACCGATGACACAGTTATGGTGGTACGGTACTGTCAAGACATGCAGAGCCACAACAGCAGGTGTGCTGAGAGCCATGCGATACGCTCGGGGGAGCTGTGAGGGCGGCGGTGTGGGGTGGGGGGGAGGGAGATGATAGTCATACGATCTATGGACACAGAAACACAGCTGGCCCTGCCTGTCACTGCAGTCATCGAATACGGCCATCACGACTCCATCACGACTCCATCACAAGATGGTCAGGAACAGGGAAGGGGAGGGGGGGGGATATAGTAGTCGTACGACATATTATATTAATTATAAATCATGTCTAACTGGACACAGAAACACAGCTCGCCCTGCCTGTCACTGCAGTCATCAGATACGGCCATCATGACTCCATCAGCAGATGGTCAGTGGTACGTGATGTGATGAACTTTATTCTTTCCGTCATGCATGAAGCGCATTGGGGGGGGCAGTGTGCTCAGTTTGTGTTGGAAAAGCCGTGTGTGTCGGGAAACATTAGACATCTTAGTTATATTCGGTTATTCCTTTTTTTTTCCCTTCTTTCTTTTTTTCTTTTCTTTTCTTTTTGTTTGCTTTTTGTTTGTAATTTGCGCTCACACACATAGACACAGGCACAGGCACAGACACACACACACACACACACACACACACACACACACAACACACGCACGCACGCACGCACGCACGCACACACACACACACATGCTCTCTCTCTCTCTCTCTCTCTCTCTCTCTCTCAATCTATCTATCTATCTATCTGCCTCTGTCTTTCTGTCTGTCTATCGGTCTGTCTGTCTGTCTTTCTCTCTCTGTGTCTGTCTGTCTCTCTCTCTGTGTCTGTCTGTCTCTCTTTATCTGTCTGTCTGTCTGTCTCTCTTTATCTGTCTGTCTCTCTCCGTCTGTCTGACTGTCTCTCTCTCTGTTTGTCTGTCTGTGTCTGTCTGTCTGTCTCTGTCTGCCTGTCTGTCTCTGTCTGTATCTGTCTGTCTGTCTGTCTCTGTCTGTCTGTGTCTGTCTCTCTCTGTTTGTCTGTGTGTCTGTCTGTCTCGGTCTGTCTGTCTGTCAGTCTATCTCTCTGTCTGTCTCGGTCTGTCTGTCTGTCAATCTCTCTGTCTGTCTGACTGTCTGTCTCTGTCTGTCTGTCTGTCAGTCTATCTCTCTGTCTGTCTGTCTGTCTGTCAGTCTATCTGTCCGTCTGTCTGTCTGTCAGTCTATCTCTCTGTCTGTCTGTCTCTCTGTCTCTCTGTACATCTCTCTCTGTCTGTCTGTCTGTCAGTCTCTCTCTCTGTCTGTCTGTTTCTTTGTCTGTCAAGGAGGAAGGTGGCAGAATGGTTAAGACGTTCAGCTGCAATGCAAGGAGACCGTAAGCGTGTGTGTTCGAACCTCCTGCTGCCACCCTTTCAGCCCCAAGTTTGACTGGAAAAACTCCAACAGCATCTGACTGGAAAAACTCCAACAGCATCTGACTGGAAAAAAACTCCAACAGCATCTGACTGGAAAAACTCCAACTGAGCATCTGACTGGAAAAACTCCAACTGAGCATCTGACTGGAAAAACTCCAACAGCATCTGACTGGAAAAACTCCAACAGCATCTGAAGTCATTGGGGTGAGAGATAAACCCAGGCCCCTGTGTGCAGCTCCAACTTGGCGCACTGTAAAAGAACCCATGGCAAGGAGGAGGAGAGTGTTGTCCTCTGGTCAAATTCTGTAGACGAAATCCACTCTGATAGGTACACAACTATTTGTATTTGTGTTTCTTTTTATCACAACAGATTTATCTGTGTGAAATT
>JAAQRG010282438.1:0-13538 GCA_011634625.1 Babylonia areolata | reverse complement strand
GGTGATGAAGGAGATTGAGGAGGAGCTGAACCATATCCATGCCGAGGTCCGGCGGAAGAGAGAGTCGGGAGGGGGTGGCGTTCCCATGGACACCGGAGATGAAAGCAGTTCCGGCACGTCCCTCCCCTCCCCTCCTCCCCTTCAGGCCCCCACGCCCTTCGCCAGGATTGACCGGGTGGATGTGGGGTCCCCCTCGGCTGATGCTGTGAGTCTGTGTGTGTGTGTGTGTGTGTGTGTGTGTGAGAGAGAGAGAGAGAGAGTGTGTGTGTTTTTGCGTGTGTGAGTGTGTGTGTCTGTGTGTGTGAGTGTGTGTGTGTGTGTGTGTGAGAATGAGTGTGCCTCTGTGTGTGTGAGTGAGTGAGTGTGCATGTTTGTGTGAGTGAGTGTGCATGTGTGTGTGAGTGCGAATGAGTATGTGTGAGTGCGAATGAGTGTATGTGTATGAGTGTGAGTGAAAGTGTGTGTGTGTGTGTGTATTACATGTGTACAGAGTGTGAGTGAGTGAGTGTGTGATTGAATGCATGTATGTGAGCTGGTGTGTGTGTGTATATATATGGATGAATGTGTATGTGTATATATTGTATGAGTGTGTGAGTTAGCGTATGTGCGTTTATGTATGAGTGTGTGTCACTGAGTGTGTGACGCAAGTGACTGAGTGGGTGTGTGAGTGAGTGACCATATGTGTTTGATTAAGTGACAGTTTCAGACGACAAAAGTGGCAAAGAAGTGGGATGGGTAGTGCTAGATGTTTCAGTGGCCTCGTGGTAATTGAATGGCACTTTGTATCTCTGATAATAATGATGATATTTATATAGCGTTGAATCTTGTGCAGAGATAAATCAAAGTGCTTTCACACCTGTCATTCACACACATGCATAACTCTAAAACTGGAGAAACTGAAAACAAGGAAGAGGCAGGGAAGGGAGGCTATCTTGGGAAGAGGTGGGTTTTAAGGCCAGACTTGAAAGAGCTGAGTGCAGAGACTTGATGAAGCGAAAGAGAAAGTTCATTTCAATTCCAAGGTCCAGAGACAGAGAAAGAACGGCAGCCAACAGTGGAGTGTTTGAATCTGGGTATACGTAAACAGAGTGGATCCGAAGCCGATCGTAGAGAGCGAGATGGAGTGTAGTGGTGAAGGCAGCCACGGAGACAGGAGGGGGCAGATTTGTGAATACACTTAAACATAGAGTGCTGATCTTGTACTTTATTCTTTGTGAGACAGGGAGCCAATGGAGATGTTGCAAAAGAGGAGTGATGTGCTCAGATCTTTTCTTTCTGTGGACAAGTTGGGCAGCAGAGTTTTGTATGCACTGAAGGGGCTGAATGGATGAAGCAGGCAAACCAGACAATAGAGAGTTACAGTATCAAGGCGAGAGAGAATGAGAGAAACAACAAGTCTAGATGATTCGTTGGTTGACAGATATTTCTGAATGGAACTGATGCACTACAATTGACAGTAGCAGGATTGACATGTGTGACTGATAAATTTTTGCATGGACAGTGTGTTGTCAAGGACCCAAAACAAATGTGCAAGTGCACACATACACACACACACACACACACACACACATATATATATATATATATATATATATATATATACACACACACACACATACGCATGTACATAGCTACAAGTGTTTGGTGGCTTATGGGAAGAGGGTGTGGTTGTCTTAATTGTAGAGGAAGGAAAGTAGGCATAGTCCAAGACTAAACATGTGAGTTTCTTTTAGCTCCTGAACACAGTAGAAAATGAAGATCTGTATTTTTAACTCCCTCTGTTTGTGTGTGAGTGTGTGTGTGTGTGTGTGTGTGTGTGTAATTTCTGTAAAATCAGTCAGAATCCAGAATCAAATTTGTTAACAAGTCTGTGTCCGTATTTGAATGTTTTTTGTTTTTTTTTGTTGGTTTTTGTTTTTTGTTGTTGTTTTTTTGTGTGTGTGTATACAGATGTGGATGTGCACATGCTTGGTAATGTGTGCACCCTGCTAAGCACTGTTTGTGTGTCTGTCTGCCTTTGTCCCTGCATTCATGTTTGAATATTGTTGTTGTCGTTTGTGTGTGTGTGTGTGTGTGCACCCATACACATGTATATATATGCTTGTCCATGTGTACACCTGGCTTTGTGAATGCATGTTTTTGTGTGAGCATGTGCTTCTTTTCTTTCTTTTATTTAATGTCTTTTCACTTTGAGTGATATCCTTATTATCATCATACAGGAAATATGTGCGTTTGTGTGTGAATGTGTTTTGCTTCTGCACACGCCACATCAATCCATTCATTTTTGTAACATGTTTATTTGAATACATGATAATGCTTTAACGTTTTATCCGTCTGGTTTTGAAAATGTGTTTGTGCATGTATGAGTGTATGTGTGTGTTTGTGATTGTGTGTATATGTGTGTGTATGTATGTATGTGTGTGTATTTAATTATGTGTGTGTGTGTGTGGAACAGGGTGTGGAGGTGGGGGACGAAGTGGTGGAGTTCGGGTCTGTGTCGTCGGCCAACTTTGCCTCCCTCCATCAGATTGGAGAGATCGTACAGCACAGCATCGGGGTACGTATACTGTTGAGCTGTGTGCCACCTCAGACATGTTTCTTTTTCGCATTCCCGCTTGCATACTGGTAGTGAGACAGTAGACTTGATTCTTTCCTCAGCGCAAAGTTGCTGAGCATCGCCTCAACTGGCAATAACCTCGACCACTGTTGCCGAGAGGTGGAGAAAAGAAACGTACCTTCCATGCGTGTCATGTGAGAACAGGTTGGTCACCACTTCAGAACTGAGTCACCTTTTCTGGCAGACGTTTTAAGCACTGAGCCATCGTACGCCTAGTAGTTTAATCCTTATGAAGTTTACTTTCATTCCTCCTTGACCAGATCTAGCTGGAACTCTTTTCTTCTGCTTCTGCCATTAGCTTGAGAGCCCATGTCCTCTCTCTGCCAGAAATCGACAACTGCTTCATGAGGCTGTAGGCAGATGCGCCCCCAAACCCTCTTGCACCAATCTTTATGGCGAGGACTTTGGCTTGGAATCCAGATTCTCTCAGGCTGCCAGTTTGTCTGCCTTCAGCGTGAAGATAAATATAAAGAGAAAGGAAGGAAGGAAGAATGGAAAGAAAGAGAAAAAGAAGGAAGGGAAAAGAAGAAAAAAAGAAAAGAAAGAAAGAGTGTTGCCATAAAATCGTCATTCTGTCATAGATGACAGAGATTCACATCTCATGAGGTTCATTTATACTGTTCACTTTTTGAAATTCTTGTGGTCCTGATTGTCAGTTGGACACACTGCATTTTTGTTGTTGTTGTTTGTTTGTTTAGTGTGTGTGTTTTTTGTTTTTTTTAATGTGTGTGTGTGTGTGCGTGTGTGTGTGTGTTTGTTGTTTGTACATCTGTGTCTATGTGTTTGTATGTATGTATGCATATTTGTCTGTTTGTCTCTGTCTTTGCCTCAACCTGTGCCTGTCTGCTAGTTTGCCTAACTAGCATTTGAGAAACACATCTCTGCCAGGCTTTTCTCTTGTTTTTTTCTGCTCAGTCGTCTGGAGCATGACTCCCACGCCGCTCATTCTGAGAGCTCCCCCTCCCCCAGCCCCCCATCACCTCTCTCCACCCCCTCCCTCAAATCCCCCCTGCTACCCTTTGTTTGCTGCAGTCGCAGCACCGGCAGTCCACAGGAGGCTACACACTGGAGGAGACTCTGCACTGCCTGCTGCCTGCCGAGTCACTCACTTCGGTGGTGTTTAGTAGTGCCCCGTTTCTGATTCGGGATGTTACGGAACACCGCCCACTAGCCTTGCCCCCCCTCTTCCTGGACTCCCAACCCTCTCAGCATCTTCTCTCCACCCTCCCCACTCAGTGATGGCTTAGTTGGGGTGCAGGGTAATTTGGGAGATGTGTGTGTGTGTGTGTGTGTGTGTGTGTGTGTGTGTGTCGGGGGCTCATGCACGTTTATGTGTGTTTGTTTGTGCTTTCATATATGTGAAACTGCATGTTGGTTGCATATCTGTTATGCATCTCTGTGTGTGTGTGTGTGTATGTCTGTATGTTTTACATTTATTTGCTTATTTGTTTATTTATTATCATTATTTTTTATTTTTTATTTACAAATAGTAGTAGTAGTAGTATCTTTTTTTTTTTCTTTTTTTTTTGTATTTAGATATTCATTTACTTCTCTATTTGTTTAATTATTTATTCTTTTTTATTCTTTTTTTTTTTCTTTCTCAAGGCCTGACTAAGCGCGTTGGGTTACGCTGCTGGTCAGGCATCTGCTTGGCAGATGTGGAGTAGCGTATATGGATTTGTCCGAATGCAGTGACACCCCCTTGAGCTACTGATACTGACACTGTTGGAGCCAGATTCAGTATTTAGTCAGCAATCCCCACCAGAGACTTGAATGGAGACCATCACAACCCTCCAGTGGTTTTTTTTATTTTTTAAAAATTTTTTATTGTTTCAGTTATTTGGCTTCAGTGTATTTTTTTCTTGACTGTAGTTTGATACAGTTTGACTAACTTACTTATTTACTTTGCTTGGTCTTTTTTTTCTTTTCTTTTTTATGTTAATGTTTCACACAAACCTTGGGTAGGCTCTGGAGAGGCCTGAGGAGTGCGCCCAGTGTGTGCCAAGGGTCAGGCATCTGATCTTTTTCTTTTTTCATTTTTCATTCACACAGCAGACGTGTGGTGGTGCAGGGTGCGTGGATCGGTCTGAATGCTTTGATGACACACCTCCTTGACGCTGGAGCTGTTGTTTATTATTTTTTCAGAGGCCGGTTCGGGTCAAAGCCATACGGAACGGACAGGCGGTGACGCTCAGCATCACCCCTGGGCCTTGGCAGGGACGTGGAAACCTGGGGTGAGAGTTCTCTTCTCTTTTGTCTTTGTCTGTCCGTCGTTTTCTTCTTCTTCTTCTGCTACTTCTGTTTCTTCTTTTTCCTTTTTCTCCTCCTCCTTCTTCTTCTTCTCCTCCTCCTCCACCTTCTCCTTCTTTTTCTTCTTCTCTTCCTTCTTCTTTTCCTCCTCCTTCTTCGCCTCCTTCTTCTCTTTCTTCTTCGTTCGTAGGCTGCAGTTCCCACATTCGCTTGTATGTACAAGTGGGGTTTGACAGTGTATTACTGTTGTTACCCTGCCATGTAGGCTGCCATCTGCAGAAATGGATTACAGGCTCTTTAACGTGCGTGTTTGATCTTCTGCGTGTGTATCCACTTGAATGAGGGTTCAGGCACTAGCAGGTCTGCACGTGTGTTGACCTGGGAGAGCGAAAAACATCTCCACCTGTTTAAGGTGCACTGCAACTCAGTGGAACTCAACACAACAGAATATATATATTACAATTCAGTGCAATAGAATATGATAGGATACTATAGAATAGATTTCAGTGCAATAGAATACAATGCAATACAATAGAAAAACAAAAAAAACAAAACAGTGCATTGAAGTACCATGCGGTCCATTACGACACAATGCATTACAGTAATTTAGAATTCAAAGCAGCGCAACCAAACATGGTACGACACATTACATTACAGCGCAACAACAACAACACAGTGCGCTACAACACAATGCGACAAAAACACAACACAGCACAACACAACAATGTGATGCGTCGCATTACAACACGGAACATCTGGCAACACAATGCAACAACAATACAGTACAACACACCGCATTCATTATCAGTTGTTTCGCTTGTCAGTTTAACGACTTCTCTTTTACGAAGTCCTTTAAGTAATTTCCTGTAATTGTATTTAGAGGGGTTTTTTGGGGGGTTTTTTTTTTTTTGGTTTTTGTTTTTTGTTTGTTTGTTTGTTTTGTTTTTCTTCCAAATTTCACCCTCCATTCATCCACATCTCCCACCCCTTCTAACCGATAATTCTGAGATGTATTCATAAATACTTTAACAAAATGTCTTCAATCACCGATATGTGTGACGGGACATTAAACAAAAATTCCTCCTCCACACCGCCACAGCATCACAGTGCAACACAACAACAACAACACGACCCATTATATATCATACCTCTTCACAACACATGACAAGTGCAACACATTGTTGGTTGTTTCAGGTGCAACATAGTGGTCATCAAAAGATGAAGGGGGGGTCAGCAGATCCTGACACAGAGAAAGAGGGGGCAGGGGGAGGGGGGGGATTGAAGGACCAGCTTCCAACCGGGTGGGATATCTGCCTGCAGGAGTTTGAGGTGGCTCAGCCGCCCCGCCCCGACCCCTCCAGCACCCTCACCCACCCACCCATCATATTCCCTCTGCTCGGCTGTCTTGGCCAGTGTGTCGGCATCCACTGTCTGTGAATGGTGGTTTTTTCTTTTCTTTTTTTTTTTAAAATTGTGTGACGCATCTGTTTGCCACACAGGGAACGTGTGCGCATTTATGTTGTGTGTAGTATGTTGTGTGTGTTTGTGTCGAATGTGTGTGGAATGAGGATGCCTGTGGCAGTTTGTGTGTGTTTGTGTTGTTATTTGTATTTGTGTGTGTGTTTGTGCATGTGTGTTGTTTGTGTGTGTGTATGTAGAGTGAGGATGCCCATGGCAATGTGTGTGTGCGTGTGTGTGTGTTTGTGTGTGTGATGTTTGTGAGTGTATGCTGCGTGGGGGGGTGGAAGGTCAGGATGGTATGGCAAAGTGTTGTCTAGAGATGAGAATAGTGTGTATTGTTTCTCTATGTGTGTCCGTGCATGTGTGTGTGTGTGTGTCTTGTGTGGGTGTTTGTGTGTGCCCTCGTGTATGCGTTGTGTGAGTGTGTGTGTGTGCCTGTGTGGGTGTGCAAAGGAAAGTTGTGAGAGAACAAAGCTTGTTGAGGTTGAAATGAGCTTGTTGAAATGTCAGCTGTCCCCATTATAGACGTTGGAGGGTGTGGGGGGACGGGGTTGGAGTAGGACAAGTGTGGGGTCAGCTGTCATCAAGCAAACAGAAGAAACAACAACAAAAAAGTATTTGTTAGCAAGAATATTATCCCTTTATGATTTTCTTTTCTGTTCTTTTTATTTTTCTTTCCTTTTTATAAAAATTTTTTTTTTTTTTAATGTTGACCAAGAAAAGGAGCAGAAGGAAAAATAGTGTCAACAGAAGTGAAATATGAGGTAAGAAGAAAAAAGAATTGGAATAAAAACCATCGGCCAAAATCCATGAGTATTCTGTGTCTGTATGTGTGTGTGTGTGTGTGTATGAGTGAATGTGGGAGCTGCAGCCCACGAACACAGAAGACGACCTGGGTTAGTAAGCAAGATATATATCTACAAATTGACATACGTTTTACATTTGGGCCAGCAGCAAAGTGAGAGCTGTATTATCAATGGTTTCTCCAGTCAGTGGGAAATCATTTACAGCTTAGTCTTTTGTGAAAGGCTATGACTCTCAAACTAGGAGGCAAAATTGCTCTGGTTCTTAGTGTTGCAGCCTTGTGGGCTAGCTGGCCTTTGGGAACCATCCCAACGCCGACTGTCCTAAAACCCTCCTGGCCGAGAGAGTGGGGATGTAACTTGGGCAAGACACTCTACACTACAATCAGATTCTAGCCCAAATAGTCGGAACAGCAATTGCCTCCTCTGCTGTTCTGATGGTCATAGTCGGACACGACTATCATATATATATATATATATATATATAGATAGATAGATAGAGATAGATAGATACAGATATATATATATATATATATGGGTTGAAGCAGAGTGAGGCGAGGATCATTCACAATTTATGACTATATTTCTTGAGAAAGGTTAACACCCCCTATACTGAAATTATTGCTGAGGGCGAAAATGTTTTTGCTCAAGGATCTCTAGACTTTCACCTACTTTGAACTTCTTTGTAAAGGCAATGAATGCAAGATACATGGATATCCTCATCTGCAGGCTTAGGTTCTCGTGTCAATATTATCTGAGACTGATGAGAAAGTTCCAACACTTAAGTTTACCATAGAAGTATGCGCCTGTAGTAAGACACACTCAAGAAACGGATGTTCAAATCAGGATGCTTACAGTTACATGGAGACTCTATTGTACTGTTTTACTTTTTGTCACAACAGATTTCTCTGTGTGAAATTCACACTGCTCTCCAGAGGAAAAGTGCATCACTACAGTGCAGTCCCACCCAAAAGGGGGAACAACCCTTTTGTTGCTGTGGGTTGTTGCCCTTCTTTTTTTTGCTGTGGGTTCTTTAACGTGCATTAAGTGCATGCTGCACACAGGATGTGTTTTTTATTCTCATGCGAAAAACTAGCACTCAGACCACCAATCAATGTCCAGTGGAGGAGGGAATCAAAATACTGATCCGTTTATAGGACTGGAACCCATGGACATCTCGGTGATGGCGCCTAGTGGGTAAAGGGTGGAGATTTTTCTGATCTCCCAGGTCAACATATGTGCAGACCTGCTAGTGCCTGAACCCCCTTCATGTGTATATGCATGCAGATTATCAAATACGCACATAAAAAATCCTGTAATCCATGTCAGCGTTCGGTGGGTTATAGGAACAAGGACATACCCAGTATGCACACCCCCGAAAATGGAGTATGGCTGCCTAAACGGTCATACACGTAAGATATTACATGTCTGTCTGCGTGTGTATGTGTGCGTGCCTGAAATCTGATTGAATGACACAGGAAACGAATGATGAGTGCCCAATGGCAGCCATCAGTCGGCTCTTCCCAGGCAGGCAGCATGTTGTGCAAATGACCCCGTGTTTGTAAAGCGCTTAGAGCTCGGTCTCTGACTGAGGATAGGTGCTGTATAAGCATCCATATCAATCAATCCATCAATGGACACTCGCTTCCTAGTCAGGTGTATTACCGCTGGGCTACCGCTCCTCCACTCCAGTTAAAAGAGCATGAAGAGACCAAAAAATGCTGTATCTTGAAATTAGAATAAGAAAGAGAGAAAGAAAAAGTGGCAAACTTCAAGCCAAGTCAAGTCACTATTTTTGAATATAAAGTTTACTCAGTCCATATTTCAATCCAGAAAGTCTTTGTGTCATTCCACCATTCGTTCATCTCAAATAAATTTCATAAAATTCGTGATTGCACACAACATCTTCAATGTAAAAGTTGAAAGTGAAAGTTATCAAGAAATTTAAATACGGATTCCCCTACTGTTCTGTTAATTTTGATGATTATTTAAAAAAAAAAAGAAAAAAAAAAAGAAAGAACAAACAACTTTTCTTTATATAAAAGAAGATCATATAAACTATCTGGGACTGTAATTTAAACATCACCAGAAATTATTTGGTAAATTGATTCAGATCATCTTCTTTTTTTCAATAATATTTGTGGAGGGTCCGCCTCTCTCGCCTTGACAGCTCAAGTCTCTCTTGTCTGGTTTGCCTGCTTCATCCATTCAATCCTTCAGGACATACAAAACTGCCCCCTGACTCGCCTTCAAAAAGAAAAGATAGGAACGCATCACTCCTCTTCTGCAGTCTCTCCATAGGCTCCCTGTCTCACACAGAATAAAGTACAAGAGCAACAGGCTATGCATTTAAAACAAATCTCCCCTTTCCTATCTCTGTGACTGCCTTCACCTGTCTCTGCAGTCAGCTTCAGATCCACTCTTTGTTTCTGTGTTCCCAGATTCGAACCCTCCACAGTCGGGCCACTGGTGTTCTTCCTTTTGTCTCTGGGTCTTAGACTTGGGATGATCTCTGTTTCGTTTCATCAGATCTCTGCACTCAGTTCTTTGAAGTCTGGCCATGACCACCTTCCTCTTTCCAAAATAGCACCCCATATCTTTTAATAAATAATAATAATGGTGCTTATATAGCGCTGAATCTTGTGCATAGACAAATCGAAGCGCTTTCACACCAGTCATTCTCACACACGCATAACTCTAAAAGTGGAGAAACTAAAGACAAGGAAGAGGCAGGGAAGGGAGGCTATTTTGGGAAGAGGTGGGTTTTAAGGTCAGACTTCAAAGAGCTGAGTGTGGAGACTTTATGAAGCGAAAGAGGAAGTTCATTCCAATTGCAAGGTCCAGAGACAGAGAAAGAACGGCGGGCAACAGTCGAGAGTTTGTCTTTTCCAGATTTACAGTTTCTCCAGCTTTCTCTATCTCTCTCTCTCTCTATATATATATCTTTCATTCCTCTGCATAAGAGCTATAAATGTGTATGAATAACTGGTGTGCTTGCCCTCTGATTTGTCTCTGCAAAAAAAAAACTCAGCACTGTAAAAAATACTTATTGTTTACTTCCCTGTTTGGTGAATATGATTGTTCCGATGAAGCGCTGTTCTGCTGCTCAGAGCATGACTTGAGGCCCTTCACATCAATTGTCATGTATTAGTAACCTCTCATGCTCGCATACAAACACTTCTGCACAAAAGCTACCCCATAATTATTTCAATGGAGGTGGGGGGTTTTTTGTTGTTTTTTTCGTCAGGGCACACGTCTTGAACAGTTTTGAGAAACTGAAACTGGAATGATCACTGAAAGGCTGTTTACACACACATACTTTTCATGACCCATTGGTACATAAATTGAAGGTAACTGCAGCTTGTTGCCTCCCAAAGAGGGCACTATATATAAGTACACAAAGGGAGGTAATATACAAAGCGAGGTCACCAGCAGCAGCAACTGTAAATTTTCTCTGCCTGAGCAGGGTGATATTTTTTGCACATGTATGTGCCAGACTGCACCAGTGGGTTACAGTAAGTATGCTACGTTTGAAGAAAAAGTCGCTTCACCTCCCCTTCGCCTGAAACCCACGGCACTCACTGATAGAAGAGTGTGTTGTGTAAAACGGGGGGCATAGCAGGGGGGGTCACGACCTCCTGACCTCCGCCAGCGGTGGTGGGGGGACACAGCACAGGCTGACCACCTCCTCCAGCACTGGGCGGCAGCGATGTTGCCATGGAAACCTCCCCCACCACCACCCCCGCTGCCGAAGAAGCGTGTTTAGTCTGCAGGTGCTTGCCCAGGGACACTTTCTGCACAAAGGCCTCCCCGCACTGTGGGCACACGTAGGGCTTGAGGCCCGTGTGCTGTCGCATGTGAACAGTGAGATAGTCTTTGCGTCGGAACGTCCGTTCACACACCTGGCACTGGAACGGCCTTTCCCCCGTGTGGATCCGCACGTGCTCCCGCAGCTCTGACTTGGTGAAGGTTCGCTTCCCACAGATGGTGCACACGTGCGAGTTCTCCTTCATGTGGCAGCGCTTGACGTGCTTGCTACGCTGGGACTTCTTGAAGAAGGATTTGTCGCAGCGCTCGCACTTGAAGGGCTTGTCTCGAGTGTCCCCGGAGTGGATCTTGGCATGCTCCCTGAGTTTCCCGCGGTCTGGGAACTCTGCTGAGCAGTCGGGGCACTTGACGCGCTGCTTTTTTCTGATCTGTGGGTGGAGGATTTTGTGCATGCGGAAGTGTTCGCGCGTCCGGAACACGATCTTACACACCGTGCATTTTGTGTTGACTTTCAGGTCATCGCGCTCGTCTTTGGTGAGCTTCACCTTCTCTGGGGACTTGTGAGTCAGCCTGCGTGTTGGGTTTGTGGGGGTTGTGGTGGTGGTGGTGGTGGCGGTTTTGGAATGGTGTGGGCAGGGCTGGCAGTACATGCACCTGGCAGTGGCATTTTTGTCACCATCAGCTGTCCCGTTTTGACCACTGCTGACAGTGGGGGCGTAGTGTGGAGGTGGCTGTGTGGCGTGAACATGGGAGAGAGATACCGGACAAGTTTCTTTGTGCTGAGGAATGGTCAGAACATGTTGCTGTACATGGCAAGGCTGTTGTTGCTGCTGCTGCTGCTGCTGCTGTTGTTGCTGCTGCTGCTGCTGCTGTTGTTGTTGTTGCTGCTGCTGCTGCTGTTGTTGCTGCTGCTGCAGCTGCTGTTGTTCCTGCTGTTGTTGCTGCTGCTGCAGCTGCTGTTGTTGCTGCTGTTGTTGTTGCTGCTGCTGCAGCTGCTGTTGTTGCTGCTGTTGTTGCTGCTGCTGCTGCTGTTGTGGCTGAGGCACGTGCAGCTGCGGAAGGAGGAGGGTGTTGAGGGGAGGAGGGTTGCAGGGAGGCAGGGGGTTGGGGGCGGCAGATGGGAGATCAGGGTTGGAGTGGTGGGTAGGGATGAGCAGCCAGGCGTCGTCGCACACGGACACAGGGACCTCCAGCACCGCCTGCAGGATGTTCACCAGAGTCTGGGCCTCCAGTCCGTACATCAGCATGGCTGCAACACACACACACACACACAATATATATCTCTCTCTCTCCCTCTCAAAATATGTGTGTGTGTGTGTGTGTGTGTGGTTCGTCCGTCGGGATCGACGAGGACCATCTAGTCATCCTGGGGGTGGGTGGGTTGGGCTCTGTGGGTGCGCAGATGACTGGTCAGGCCAATTCGCGCCCGGAAGGTTCTGACGCAGTGTGGACAGGGGATGGTGGCGGTGGTCGGGGACTTGCTGGCACTGCTTTTCCTGGCCTGTCTGCATTGCTCTGCTGCAGCAATTCTGTTGGCCTCACAGGATTTGGCGCCTTTGTGGACAGCTGAACGCCACTTTGGTCTGTCCATTGCATTCAGCTCCCATGTGTCATGGCTGATGTTGAAGGCCTTTCAGAGAAGCTTTCAGAGTGTCTTTCAGTGTGTGTGTAGCATGTAGAGGAAGACAGAGAAAGATGTGGGAAGACTAAATCCAAGACTAAAATCCAAGAACGGCCAGGAATGAACCTGGCAGAATCCCAGAGAGCAGCAGAGAACAAGAGGCAGGTGGAGAGGAGGAGTGGCATTTTCTTCACTGGTGCAACCAACATCAACCCAAGTCAAGGGACAGGTAACAGGTGTAATATATATAAGACTCTATTGCTGTCCTATCAAACTCATTGTATTTGCATTGTGACGTTTAAAAAACAATACTGCTAAATACATACATATCTACATATCTACACATCTATATGTAGAGAACGAGAGAGAGAGAGAATTTTATAAACACCCACACACATACACACTTGATAGTCCATCAAGTCCAACACTGACGTCTATGCCCCTCTCAGTCCCCTGGGGACAGCACACACCACAGTGCAGCACCAACAACTTTTTTCTTCTTTTTCCTGTCTGCATGAGTGGACTTTTATGTACTGAGCAACAGAAGAAAAATTAGGAATTGTACAGTTTTCAGACTGAGAGAACATGGCCAGACAAAAGTTGATACATTAATCTATTTCATGTAAATTTGTACAAAATCATTATCATGCAGATAGATGCATGATGCGGTCTCCTGGCGACCTAACATCGATGGTTCCCTGCGGACTGCCGACACTGGAACTGTGGCAGACAAACCCCAGTGTGGCCGTGTATGGGGGAATCTAAATGAGCGGCATGGGAGTAATGCTACTGAAACGGTGCAGATGATGGGGCAGCAAAAAAAAAAAAAAAAAAAGAAAGAAAAAAAAAAGAGATATATGCAATATATCCATGGACAGATAACATCCATCACTTTTGAATCAAGAATCAATCCTTTGTCCCCTGTTGGGTCACCAGGGATGATAATAATTAAGTGACGTCACTGGTATTCTACACCAAAACAAGAGAGGCAAAGCCTTCAAGACTCACTTGTGATAAA
>JAAQRG010282436.1:7500-13538 GCA_011634625.1 Babylonia areolata | reverse complement strand
CCTCACAATAACGTGCTGAGGCCTTCATAAGAACAATTAATCAATAAATCAGTCAGTTTATCAATCAATCTCTCTATCTATATGTTCATCTATCTTCACTGTGATGATAAATAAAACCAACACCCATCTCCCGAGGCGCCTGCTGAGCTCGGCTGGGTGAGCGCCAAGATCGTGTTCTCAAGGATAGGAGTTCGAATCATGGGCGACCAAAATAAGAACTTTCACTACTGCTAGCCTGCAGAGTGTGGCAATGTTCTGGCGGTGCCAGAGTACTGCCAGGTAGGTCCCCTCCCCTCGTCTTATCCGAGATGGAGGGGGGTGACGTTAATCATGAATCAGAATGTGTCTTTAGTCGAGTGCGCCAGCCCGTCTGCAAACACGCTCAGATTACTTGTCGGCAACCCATACAATATATACTTAAGCGTGCGAATTTTCACACTCGGATTCTCACTTTTTTACGTCAGTGACAGCAATAATTGAGCATCTTTAGATACAGCGTAACACAGATAAACTTTGCGCACGCACGCATGCACGCGCACACACACACACACACATACACACAAGTCATGGCATTATCCAGTCACCACAATCCCACTGAACTGATTTTATGCACACTACATGGCATATCCAGTCATACAGCCCCTAATGAACCAATTCCATGCACACTACATGACATATCCAGTCACACAACCCCCAGAAACCCCATTCCATGCACACTACACGACATCCACAGTCACCATAACTCCCAATGAACTCATTCCATGCACACTACATGACATAATCCACAGTCAACACAACTCCCGGTAATTCCCCTACTCGCTTCACCGGCTCCCCATTCGAGCACGAATACAATACAAACTCTCAGTCCTTTGTCACAATTTCTTCGCTGATTCTTGTCCTGCCTATCTTTCAAGTCTACTTTTTGTCTATTCACCATCCAGACAACTCCGTTCTTCACATTACAAGCGCACACTGTCCATTCCTAAGATTCGTAGTAAAATTTAAAGTGAACGTTCTTTTTTGTTGCACCAAACAATGGAATTCACTGCCCTCACACTTCCGTTACACCCCAACACCTGCATTCAAGAAAGCACTCAAAACAACTGTACTTTTCTCACTGAAATTTTTCCATCTGCAAATGCTTGCTGTGATTTTCGTTGCTGGATGTGCTCTTTGTGTTGATCTGTATGCATCTGTGATGATTTTGGTGTGTTTACCGTGATACCCGGTTTCCTGGTGTGTTTTTTGTTTTGTTTTGAAAATGGTGAATGTGATGTGCTTTCTTTTGCTGTGATTTTGCACCTGTGTAATTTGAGACTGTGATGGCGCCTGTGTCGATTTACATTGTGTGTGTGTGTGTGTGTGTGTGTGTGTGTGTGTGTGTGTGTGTGTGTGTGTGTGATTTAGTCTCACAATAGTAACATGTATATTTTAGCCAAAGTCATGTGAAACTGTGTTGACTTTGTACATATTTTACGACACTGACTTAGTCTTAAATTTGTAAATTTCATTGTAAAGCGCGGTGAGCCCCATCTGAGACAGAGGTACTGCGCTATATAAGCCTGCATTTTATCATCATTATTATTATCAAACCATTCCATGCATACTCCGCAGTTACCACAACCCTCCCCACATAGACACTAACACATCTCATGGGAATACTACTAGTAGTAGTGTTTATATGCCCACACCGAACCAGTCCATGCAGTCTACAGTTCATGACGTAATCCACTGCCACCACAGGTCAGCAAGGCCTGTCTGAACACACACACACACACACACACACACGCACGCACGCACGCACACACACACACACCCCTCTGTCTGACCGACATATCCCCACCACACCCACACAAGGAAATGCTTCACGCTCCGTCTGTGCTATTCACAGACCATGCGTGTATTGTCTTCAGCTCCTTTTGGGGAAACAGGTAACAAGTCGTCACGCTCAATTGCACTCCTCCTCCACACTTTTTTTTTATTTGTCAGGAGTACCAGTTACGGACGCTTACTGAGCACTACGTGTGGTGTAATCACCTGGACCCCAAGTGGCCTGGGGGCGAAGTTGGGGGATGGGGTGGGTGCGGGTAGGGGGGGGTGGGGGGGTTGTCCAGTAGGGCGATTACTAAGTGATTATTGCCCACCTCTTCGTTCTAAAGCCCAGGACCCTCAGCACAGAACAAGCCCAGACACTGGGAGCAGTGATCAAGCGTGAAAGACCGCAAGTTTACGAGAGAGAGAGAGAGAGAGAGAGCTTTCACTCCAACGAATCGTTCAGTATTGGACGCATACAATCCTGCAAATTTTACTCACTGGTCCCTGCGCCCGAGCGATGCTCTGGCGTCAAAGTTATGTGTCTCATTGAAACTGTTCTCACAATCCTAAACATCATGCACAAACCGCAAAGAAATGGAACGCGCTTCTACAGTATTTCAGGATATGTCCGCGCGTCATTTGGAGGAAAAACAGTTTATTTTCTGCGTTGTATCTGCATCAATGTGGCACGAAAGCCTGCCGAGGCAGTACAACGGACTTTGGGGAAGAGAGGACAAACGCGTGTGTGCACGCACGAATGCGTATGCACGCAGTCACGTGCACACGCACACACACACACACACACAGCCATCAGTGCACACGCTCTCACAGACTTGGACAGCTTGTTAGATCTGGACAAGGGCTGACGTCCGTGGTGTTAAAAGCTGAAATCCGGAAGCATCACCAAGGACGCGCTGCTATGTAGTCTCTACATGACAGCAGACAACACTCCACAGGTCTTGCCGGACTGCTCCCTTGGAGAGAGGAGTGCAGGACAGGCAACATAAGCAGATCATACATATGTGGCACGTCTCTGTACGGGCAGTCACCAAAGACAAGACCGGAGACCAGTGCAGACCAGCTCTCTGCACAAGCAGTGGACAGACACTACTGCATTCCCTCTGTATGTACAGGTGCTGCACAAACAACAGAAACAACCGGCCATTCTTTGAAGGAACGACGTGCGTTACTGTGGTGTTGTTGTCTTAAAACTGGACGTTAACACAGACAGTTTCAGACCGTACACACACAGACCATTGGAAGTTCTGGTTTCATTTCCTGGCATCAAGAGGAAACAAAGCACATAACATTGGGAAAGTTCTACATTTAATGTGCTCTATTGTACAAGAAACAACACAAGTTTTATTTTGATCCTCGGGCAGTGTAAAGCTAGCAGACAGGAAAAACAACAACAACAAAACAAAAGAAAAACAATAACATCTACTAGGATGCTCGAGGTGTATACCATGCACAGAAAAACCAGCAGACAGACAGGCAAAAAGTGGTCGTTTATTGCCCTGGAGCTGTTCACAGAGAGTGATCACACCATCAAAAAGTTGGTCTTCTTTCCCATCTGCACAAGAAACAAACATGCTGGAAAAACAAAAACGAAGTTTGGCAAGAATGCTTAATGGAACAAAGTTTGGATCCCTGTGTGTGTGTGAGAGTGTGTGTGAGTGTGTGTGTGTGTGTGTGTGTGTGTGTGTGTGTGTGTGTGTGTGTGTGTGTGTGTGTGTGTGCGCGCGAGCGCGCGGGAGCGCTCTGAATGAAAGAAGAAACATGGGGGCGGGTGGGAGTCTGGATCTGTGTTCTCCCACCCTCGCGCACGGGCGTGTGTGTGTGTGTGCGCGGGCGCGCTTACATTCGTGCGTGTGCGTTCGTGCGTGTGTCTGTGTGTTTTTGCCAGTGTGTTTCTGTGTGACTGTGACTGTGAGGATGTCAACACACACACACACAGCACCGTGCCGTCTTGTTGACGAAAGGTGTGGACGGACCGAGTTGTCGATGGACGCATTTCCTGCTTGCTTGGCCCCACGGTACACACAGTCATGTCCATCCATACATCACACACCACCACTACACCCCCTCAAAAAGGCCTGACATGGGACCCCTGCGTGCAGCCACTGCCGTGTCGAGGAGTACCATAGACATAGGGATGTAAATAATTATGTGTTTATTATCTCAGTGAGTTGCACATACCACACACCGGCCACCAGCCACCACCCCACACTCCTACACTACCAGGGGGATTCCTCGTGGGGGGCGTCATATCCGGAGTGTCATCATCATTCAGCACTTACTTCAAAGCGGAGACCAGCTCCGTTGATGTCAGCGTTCACGCCCACTGGCCACTCATACGTCCACGCACACACACACACACACACACAAACACTCACGCATGCACACACACATACACACAAACGTCACGAGTAAATTGCAATGGCACGTGCGCACGCTCGCACACACAAAGTGGGATCAAAAGAGAAAAGATGGAATAGAGACGTGCACATGCTTTGTCACAGTTTATAAAGACACTCATCTGATCTGATCTGAATACATAATACAGGGACAGTGTGTGTGTGTGTGTGTGTGTGTGTGTGTGTGTGTGTGAGACAGAGACAGAGAGACAGACACAGAGAGTCCATCAGGAAAGTGACATCGTCACAGAGGAGGGGGCGGGCAATCACTCACCAGCAGTACCAGCAGTCAGCTTCAGATTTCAAATTTTCAACTGCTGCTGCAGTGCCGGTTGGGGCAGGGCGGGAGAGGAAAGGGGAAAGACAGGGAGAGGAACGGGTGGTGTGGTGCTACACACACTCAGACAGACGTAGACGGACACAGATAGGGATATGAAGGGGAAAGACGGATAGAACGAGAGAGGGGGAGACAGACACAGAGACAGACAGACAGACAGACATGTATAGAAACACAAAAAAAGAGAATGGGGGACTCTAAATGAGCGGCGTGGGAGTAATGCCACTGAAATGGTGCAGATGATGGGGCAGGAAAAAAAAAAGAGACTGAGATAAAAATGCAGTAGAAGAGTGAAAGAAAAAGAAAATAAGACAAGACACTTGAAGAAAGGAACAATTCAGCCGAACGAACTATACAGCATTCATTCAATTTAGCTCGTTCGTTTAGACTCTGTCTCTCTCTCTCTCTGATTGGTATATTACTTTCCCCTTCAGTTTGGGGCTTAGACCTAAATCTGAATAAACCATTTCGTTTCGTCTCTCTCTCTCTCTCTCTCTGGCGTTTTCAGCTTCCTTCAAAAGAACCAGGAGACCTACCGATCTATAGTGTGAAGCGTCTACCTTCTGATATCAGGTATGTTTGTGTAAACCACTGTTTATTTACCGTTTGTATACCATTTTACGAAGTCAAACAGACAATGAATTAGAAGAGGGGGTTGTGTGTGTGTCCGGAGATCTGTGTGTGTGTGTGTGTGTGTGTGTGTGTGTGTGTGTGTGTGCGCGCGCACACACACACACACACACACATAAACACACACGCAAAAACAAAAAACCCACTCTCCAAAACCTAATAAACGTTTCGTTCACAATTCGAAATTCACCCTCAACCCAGCCAAATCCCACACACTCAAAACTTAACCACAACACTCACAACTCTGAACCACGGCATTAAATAGCAGAATAAATCACAGCGCCACCCCCACACCACACACACACTCTCTCTCTTGATGGGTTTTACGACAAAGTAAATGAGTTCTCACACACACACACACACACACATTCTTGATGGGTTTTACGACAATTTAAAGAGTTCTAAGTTCACACACACACACACACACACACACACACACACACACACACACACACACACACACAGAGGGAGGGAGATACAGACAGAGAGACAGAGAGTTGCATACCTCAAAGCACACCATAACACTGGCGCGGCCGCCTAGTAAACAAAATAAAACGGGCCCACAGCACTACCGTGCCGGTTCGACCGACCTCAACGACGCTCACAGGTTGTTGCTGGCGTTTGTTGTTGTTGTTGTTGCTATCTTCGTCGTCGTCGTCGTCGTCGTCGAAGTCGATATATAATCCGTACCGACACACACACGCCACAAAACTTGCAATTTCGAAACAGTTGAAAGCCTCAACTGCATCCCCACACACCGCTACTGGCCTGTTGACTTGAGGCGCTAAAATATCCGAGCGGCAGCACAGTGGAGGGAGAGAGAAATAAAGGGAGAGAGA
>JAAQRG010282436.1:0-2500 GCA_011634625.1 Babylonia areolata | reverse complement strand
CCCTACTCACAAGGGAAAGAAGGAGAGACAAACTGAAAGACAAACAGAGGGACTGAGACCGACAGACAGACCGACAGAGAGAAACACGGAGAAAGAACATGTCGAATGAACCCAGCCCGAACACTGAAAACAGTCGAGGAAATGTTCTGAGGAAGGGACTCAACACAACAGCGAGGCCAGTGCTGTGCCCCTGACGAAGACCGGAGGACACTCACCATGGGGCCATTAGTTTTTAGCAGCCTCGTAGTATCCTCGACGGACTCGCCTGTCAAGGCGAGGGGTGGGGGGCCAGAGATCTCACCCAGCTGACCTTTTCCTCTCCAAAATGACCCACGGGAACTGGACCCCGGGTCAAATCAATACAATCGTCACGTGGAATTATTCTTCCCTCATCCACGTGCAAATGTGATTATACCGGGAGGTTGGACGGAGGAGGTGTGGGCTCAGCTGCCGGCCTTTCTTTCTCTTCAAAGCCATGTTTTGATATAGTTTAACTGGTCACCTGACTGCTGAAAAAAGCTTCTAAACAGATTTTAAATATTTTTCTTTCAAGACAAAATGTGTCAGATGCTTTTGATATACGTGGAAATTTGGCGCTGAGAGCGAGTGAGTGACACACAGACAGACAGAGACAAATAAAGATACAGAAAGACGACAGATACACAGACATAATATATTTTATGCAGAAAGCCTAACGCACAAACGGAGATTGAGTATGTCGCACGCACGCGCACTGAGTTTCAAATCAACGGCAACCGGCGTTAATTCTAACTCAACTCGAAGGCCTAAGACTGAGAGAAAACCACACAGACTGCTATCATTTGACACTAATGACAAGTGAACATTTAAGAGAGACAAAACGTGAGTGTATTAATTAAACTGACATCATTACTACCTGAAGAGCTGAAAGGTACTCGATCATTCACAACTGTCTCACTCTCGTCTCTTTCAGACACACGCAGACCCCCCACACACACCCACACAAACACCCACGGTCAAACACTCGAGAACACACACACACACACACACACACACGAGACACGTGATGAGTGAAGAAAAATCCTAATCAAACGACTGCTGGCTCGGCAAGGAAAGCTGATACATTTCAAACGCCTCTTCCGTTGGAATCAATACATCCATCCGTTAGCGCTCTGCTGGCATCTGTTGATACTTCATGGCAACAGACTCTCCGGCAGTGACCTCAACTTCAACGCTTGTCTCCAAGGATGCTGAGCTCGCACGAACTCCTCATCTTATCTTTGCGTGCTGCGCTTATGGGGGGCACTGATATACACTGTCAGTGTCGTGCGTTTGTTCTTTAAACTCTTCACACACACACACACACACACACATACACACAAGGATGTTACACGAGTGGGTTGTCTTTGGGTGTGGATAGGGCACAATCTAAATAGTAGTCAAAATGTGTGTGTGTGTGTGTGTGTGTGTGTGTGTGTGCTCGCCAGGCCCACGCTTGCATGTATGTGCGTGTGTATGCCACTGATACACATGTTTACATACTATAATGCCTATGGTTTATGCTCCCTTGAGAGAGAAAGAGACAGAGAAGGGGCGAGGATGGAGCGGGGGCCGGGAGGAGGGGAGGGGGGTGTACTCTGACCCCCAAGGACAAAGACAAACCACGCAGTGTAGTACTACACCAGTATGCAAAACGTGCTGAATACCTAAACAACCCCCAAAAAAAACCTCCACACCCTCCCTCCTCCCTCAACACTTTCCCCACCCACCCACTCAAGTTTACCTCTCAGTCGGAGCCGGTCACTGCCGCATGATGCTTGCTTTCAAGGTAAAGGTCAAAATCCACAGACACACACACGGCACGGCAGCCAAGTCCCTCAACTCAAACCTCAACATCAACAGCATACACACACACACACAAACACACATACACAGAGGCGCAAAAAAAAAAACAAAAAAAAAAAAAAAGATGACAAGTCTCAAGTTGTCTGTCTGGAAACCATGCACCACAATCTTTTTGTTGTTTGTTTTTCTTCCTCTTTGCGGGCCCGCGTCAGCAGCAGTCACAGACATACACACATACACACACACATACAGACGTGGAAAAAAACGTTGGAATGCGTTCACAGCAGCACAGAGAGTAAGTAGGTCTGGTGGTGCCTGAATAGAGAAGGGTGCCAGAGCAATCCCCAGCTGTGCCAGCGTAGCCCGCACGTGTTGCTGCAGAGGGCGAGTTGCACACAGCGCCGTGCTGCTGGCATCACTGGCCTTACCTGCTGCCACTGGGGAGAGAGAGAGGGGGGAGAGGGGGAGAGAGAGGGGTGAGAGAGAGAGAGACAGAGAGAGAGACAGACAGACAGACAGACAGAGACAGAGACAGAGAAAGAACGAACGAACGAACGAACTTTTTTTTTTAAATAAGGGAAGTGGAGGGAAGACTGCATATCATGCACAAGTTTTTACATTCAGCCCTCGGGGAAACGGGGAAATGGAATCAAAATATTCACAAAACAGCAAAAGG
>JAAQRG010282415.1:0-13527 GCA_011634625.1 Babylonia areolata | reverse complement strand
CACACACACACACACACACACACACGCACGCACGGCTGCCATCCATATCCGTGCAGTGATTTATGCCGGGTCCTGCTTTCCGGCAGCCCCACCCTGTTATCACTGGGTGGAGCCCGTGAGACCCCGCTCACACCACGTGTCCCCTTCAACACGCAACTCTCTCCTCATCGCCACCAACTGAACCACAGCAAGAGGGCCAAACAACTGGGGATTGAGGGGGGTGGGGTAGGGAATGTGGGGGGTGATGGATCGTCTCTGGACCCTATGACGTCACTGTCTAGACTAACGCTGAAGGCAAGGGAAAGTCTTGCCTGATGACAGTCGGCCTCTGACGGGAATGACAATGGGCGATGTGGCGTGATGGTTTTGAAAATGATCAGTACCTCTCTCTCTCTCTCTCTGTCTGTCTTGAAGGGCTGCTGGTTTCACCACTACACTGTCTACACAACTATACTACGCTACCGAAGTGTTGACAACCCAATTAACTGTACTAGTAACAAGACAGTCTGATGTTCGGTAGAGAATGCACCTGCCAATTGGTCCAACGTCTGCACCAGTTAAAAAACAACAACATATACACCTTCCTGTGGAGGAGGATGAAAAGCCAAAAAGGAAAAAGACTACTCCATCTCTGCATCAAATCCTCATACACCTATCCCATCTCTGTAACAAATTGGCAAATTCACATCCACCTAACTACCCATCTTTGTAGCAAATTCTCATACCCCTTACCACCAATCTCTGCAGCAAATTTCCAAACACCAAACTAACCATCTCAGCAGAAAATTCTCATACACACAACTATCCCATCTCTGCAGCAAATTCTCATACCCCATACCATCCATCTCTGCAGCAAATTTCCAAACACCAAACGAACCATCTCTGTAGTAAAATCATCATACACATTACTACCCATCTCAGCAGAAAATTCTCATACACACAACTATCCCATCTCTGCAGATAATTCTCACACACCTTGCCAACCATCTCTGCAGATAATTCTCACACACCTTGCCAACCATCTCTGCAGGTAATTCTCACACACCTTGCTAACCATCTCTGCAGATAATTCTCACACACCTTGCCAACCATCTCTGCAGATAATTCTCACACACCTTGCTAACCAGCTCCGCAGGTAATTCTCACACACCTTGCTAACCAGCTCTGCAGCAAATTCCCAAACACCTGGCTAACCTTCTAGGCTGCAAATTATCATACTCCAAACTACCCGACCTCTGCAGCAAATTGTCATACACTTAACTACCCCACATCTGCAGTAAACTTTCATCCACCTAGCCACCCATTTCTACAGCAAATTCTCATACACCTAACTACCCCATCTCTGCAGTAAACTTTCATCCACCTAGCCACCCATTTCTACAGCAAATTCTCATACACCTAACTACCCCACCTCGGCAGCAAATTCTCATACACCTATAGCACAATCATGTCCGACAGCTCTCTCTCCTAGCACGCGATGACCCTCCATTTTCCAACTGACCTCAATTTCCCCACCCCGCTCGCCTCTCTCGCCCTTAATCGATTGGTTCCGCAACGGTCAAATTTACCCAGATTTAAACTAGCCTTCCCCAGCAGAAAGGAATACACTTCCTCCCACACCCCGCCCCACCCCCTCCACTTGCACAAGTGCCCGAGGAAACAGGTCCGGGCACGCAAAGATGGCACCTAACGAAGGTGCCGTAGTCTCCTCACGCATGCGCACCATTCATTTCCTGTTAAGCAGGCGCCCAGGCGGAAGTGGAAACGTGGAGCTAAGTGGCGGGTGGGGGATGGGGACTGTGACTAATGGTGGTCCCCTCACTCCTTTGGCACGTTCTCTACGTCCGCGGTTTTTTTGTTGTTTTTTTTTTCCTTCGTTACCACACTTCACTGTTTCTCCTTCGCTTCGATGGGCTTCCATGGGTCCTGTGTCTTACTTTCTTTATGTCGGTCCTCTTCTTCCCTTTCTGCCTGGTTATGTCTTGTCAGTGTGTGTGTGTGTGTGTGTGTGTGTGTGTGTGTGTGTGTGCGTGCTTGCGCGCGCGCGTGTTCTGTATGTATTTGCGATTGCAAAAATGATTTAAAACCTGTGAAATTTAACATAATAACACTGTCAAAAGGGCACAAGGAAGTATGCGCTCATCGCGAGTGACTGCTCTGACGGCAATTCGCCCAAGGTGTCTTAATTTCGGTCCCAGAGAGAGAGAGAGGGGGGGGGGGGAGATGGAAAATGGTACGAGCAGAGTCGCACGTGGTGTCGCTCGAGACAGGTGTGAAGGGAAGAACGCCAAGTTAGATCCGGGCCAGACTTTGGGTTCAACAATTATCAGACAGTGAAAGCGCAATGGATGAACTAAGTCCTGTTCATTTAATGCAAACCACAACGGTGTCACTACCAGAAATACTGTTTGCGTTCCTAGAAACAACCAGGTATTGAGCTAAACCAACACGTACGCACGAACGCACACACACACACACACTTGCACACACGCATTCACACACAACCTCCTGCCCACCCCCTCCACACACATACATCCCACAGAGTTTTGCTCAATGCCGAACTAGGAAAGAAAAAAACACCGTGAAAGCTGAGCGCACATCGGACATTGATCCGTGGCGAAATGCAGCAACCCCAAAACAAACAAAAACCCGAAAAATGAAAGAAAAAAAGGAGAAGAAGAAGAAAAGGCTCTTTCCATTCATTTTTGTGACAAATGTGAATTGTTTTAAATTTGTTATCTTCAAGCAAGCCAGTCAGAAGAAAGGATGGGAAGAGAGAGAGAGAGAGAGAGAGAGAGAGAGAGATACTGGACAACTCACCTGCCAAATGACAGCCTCCGTGAAGTAAATATCCTCCAGCACACCAAAGTCCATGGTCACACACCCGGAAGAAGGCACCGTGTGTGTGTGATCTCTCCACAACTCACAACTTCTTCATTGACTGGTCTACCGGTAATTACAGACACGTTATAGCGCATTATTCTCGCCCAGAGACGGTTACCAAGCGCTTCACAAACACGGAGTCATTTGCACAACAGGCTGCCCACCTGGGTCGAGCTCACTGGCAGCCCCTTGGCTCTCATCGTTTCCATTCGTTACTTCTTCACGCACAACACACCATGGAGTTGTTGCCATGCTGCCCATGCCAGTCCAGGTATCTTGTGCTAATTTTTGTGTTGATTTTCTCTTTTAAATGCGTGTAAAAAAAAAAGCTGCTGAAGTATGCCAGTTTCACTTTCAAGAAGGTGTCAAAGCATGCGGACTGATCCGTATACGCTACACCACATCTGCTTATATATATATATATATATATATATATATATATATATATAAAAGGTGTGGACGCCTAACTTATGTGTAAACCGAACGCACTGGTGGGGCTTTGAGATTTATGCCAACGAAGTCAAAATCCATTCCCTGCATTTTTTTTTTCTCTCTCTCTCTCTCCTTTAAACAGCTCAAAATTCTTATGGATGCTCCATGACAACAGGTAGTTATGTGAAAAACACTATAAAAATAATAATAAAAAGGAAAAGACAAAAGTAGACAAAAGGCACCCCCCCCCTCCCAAATCCACGAGGTCAAATTGATACTCACACCCCCTGGCGCATTTCACAGTCATGTTGTCTCTTGAACGAGAACACAAACACTAAAATACTGACAAAACTAGCGCACGCGCGCACAGACACACACACACAGTGTGCCGAGATTAAAGGAATGCTTCAACAATCGAACAAAATTTTGCACCTGACTCTGACCTGGCTAAGACCAAATACATTAACATTTTAATTATTTTTTAAAATTATTTATTTATTTATTTTTTGGCCTGAAATGAAACTACGCGGAAAGGGGGGGTGATTTCAATTCGTATTCCTGATCATTTCAAGGACCTTGCAAAACATACCAGAATATCCCCAGGTTATACAAGAAAGCCTAACCCACACTCGTGCTTCAAACAGTAAAAAGACAAATAATCAGTTTCCAGACAATCTAAACTTGCATATCAAAATTTAATATACAATTCTGAGTTAAAACCCCCCCAAAAAACCCCAACAAATATGAATATTCTTTACCATTCTATAAAGATACATAAACTGACATCCGGCTGCAAACCACAGAACAGTTGAAATGGAAGAACAGCGATGAAGGAAACGCACACTGAATTATTTTCAGCGAAAACGTCAGCACAAGTCTATTGGCTCCATCACAACAGACAAGGCGGAAGCGTAGGACTGCCAGAAAGACTCCCCTTGTGTTACCTGCTGACCGGACCACCCTGAGCTGAGGGAGGGAGGGAACAACGCGCTTCCCACTGACACATCCACACACAACAAACAAAGACAAAATCGGGAGAGAAAAAACTAGAACGAGATACACACACATACGCAAGCGCGCACACACACAGAGACAGACAGACAAACAGACAGACAGACTGACAGAGAGAGAGACTGGGACAGGAAAGACATAACAAATACATAAACTGCGCTTAATTTTTTTTTCTTTTTTTTAATGTCTTTCATCACGAAGCCCATGAAAAGATCAGATCACTACAATTTGTAATATAAAATAAGCCACTCACCGTCCCTGCAAAGGTGTGATTTCTTTTGGCGAGTCAATGACGTGCACTTCGGTTTTTATTATTATTTTTTTTTCTACATTAAGGAAAAATAGAAAATTAAAAAAAGAGGAGAAAAATCAAAACTGTCTCACTTATCAGGAAGAGCAAATCATTAGAACGTAAATCATCACAATCTGTCAATACAAAGTAAGCTTCTCTTTATCCCAACAAAGACATAATTCTGGTCGGCTACAACCACCTTTTCACGAGCAAGCCAGAGAGAGAGAGAGACAGAGAGAGAGAGAGAGAGAGAGAGAGAGAGAGACAGAGACAGAGCAATCTCCTTTCCAGACAAACACAATGACTGCCCTGTGCAAGCACCACAATGCCATACTATGACGTCACACAGACGCGCACAGTTGATCAAGATGACGGGCACGTGCTATCCGAACAAGCGCCGCTAATGTCCCGATTCCATCAGATGAAACCTGTTCATTCTATCAAACCAAACCAACAGCCTCTTTCTCACTCATCCCAAATCCTCCTTGTTCGCGGGATTCGTTGATTTA
Source organism: Babylonia areolata (assembly GCA_011634625.1). Lineage (NCBI taxonomy): Eukaryota > Metazoa > Mollusca > Gastropoda > Neogastropoda > Buccinidae > Babylonia > Babylonia areolata. The sequence goes on along the minus strand of JAAQRG010282415.1, from coordinate 8,400 downwards.
CTTGGTGAGGAGAGAAGAGTCGGAAAGACATCCGGCGTTGCTGCTTGGGGTTCAGTGCACAGGGATATATTATCAGGACGAGCAGGAAAGACGAAGAAAACAAAATAATACGCAAGTGGGAAGACAAGATCTTGAGTTATGATGACTGACGACGTGAAAATGATACGACAAAAGGTAGAGGGTTTGAAGCAGTCATTGCCCTTTTGTCTATTTCAAAGATTAAAATTTACTCTGCTTGTGTGTACCTTGTCTCCACAAAGATTTAAGAAGATCCTACACCTCGTAAGAAGAAATGAAAACATCAACCAAACTCGCTGATGTCTTGACATTCCCATGGAATTGCATCACAGATCCCGTTGAAAAACACGCTTCCCACCCAAATTAATGCTATGATTATAGCCAGGGTCAAATTAGAGGTGAAACTGCATAATAAACCAGGTCTGAACTAAACGTGGTTTTGGTCATGACACGAGCGCTACTCACCATTTGTCACATCATTTTTGTCCTGTACCCCTCTGCAGTATGGACTCCTTACCTTTATCCTGTACCTCTGCAGTATGGACTCCTATACCTTTCTCCTGCACTCTCTGGAAGGTGGAGTCCTATACCCCACTCAGGTATCCCATTGAAGACGGACCCATATCTCTCTCTTCTATACCCCATCCAAGACAGACTGCGGTAGCACTTTCCTATACCTCTCTCGTAATTATACCCCAATAAAGACAAACTCATATACCTTTCCTATACGGAATACCCTATTCTTCTCTCCTATCCCCTTTTAAGGCGGACTCATTTTCCTATCCCCTATACTACTGAAGACGGACTCTCTCCAATAACCTATGGAAGATCAACTCATATCTCTCTCCTATACTCTCTGGAAGACAGACACCTACACATTTTCTCCTATAACCTCTAGAAGACAAGACACCTACACCTCTCCCCTATACCCTCTGGAAGACAGACACCTACACCTCTCCCCTATACCCTCTAGAAGACAGACACCTTCACCTCTCCCCTATACCCTCTGGAAGACAGACACCTACACCTCTCCCCTATAACCTCTGGAAGACAGACACCTACACCTCTCCCCTATACCCTCTGGAAGACAGACACCTACACCTCTCCCCTATACCCTCTAGAAGACAGACACCTTCACCTCTCCCTATACCCTCTGGAAGAAAGACACCTACACCTCTCCCCTATAACCTCTGGAAGACAGACACCTACACCTCTCCCCTATAACCTCTGGAAGACAGACACCTACACCTCTCCCCTATACCCTCTGGAAGACAGACACCTACACCTCTCCCCTATACCCTCTAGAAGACAGACACCTTCACCTCTCCCTATACCCTCTGGAAGAAAGACACCTACACCTCTCCCCTATAACCTCTGGAAGACAGACACCTACACCTCTCCCCTATAACCTCTGGAAGACAGACACCTACACCTCTCCCCTATACCCTCTGGAAGACAGACACCTACACCTCTCCCCTATACCCTCTAGAAGACAGACACCTTCACCTCTCCCTATACCCTCTGGAAGAAAGACACCTACACCTCTCCCCTATAACCTCTGGAAGACAGACACCTACACCTCTCCCCTATAACCTCTGGAAGACAGACACCTACACCTCTCCCCTATACCCTCTGGAAGACAGACACCTACACCTCTCCCCTATACCCTCTGGAAGACAGACACCTTCACCTCTCCCTATACCCTCTGGAAGACAGACACCTACACCTCTCTCCTATACCCTCTGGAAGACAGACACCTACACCTCTCCCCTATATCATCTGGAAGACAGACACCTTCACCTCTCCTATAACCTCCGGACTTCCATACATCTCTCCTGTACCCTTTGGAAGACGGACTCCTATACCTATCTCCTATACCCCACTGAAGACGGACTCATATACCTCTCCCCTATATTCCCAGGAGGACGGATTCCTATACCTGTCTCGTATACCCCACTGAAGATGGACTCCTAAACCAGTGCCAGTGCGAGAGGTTTTCAAGGAGCTATCCACGGCAAGGTTCTGCAAGATTATCGTCTGGACAAAGACTCCAGCACTTCTGCTGAATGGGAACGTGGGAACGTTGGGTAGCGAGCAGTCTGGTGGGGGGGGTATATTGCGGGCACTACTTGAACAGCCTCACCGATCCAAAACAGCTGCTGTCGAGTATGGGACTGAACGTGAGAGGACCTTCACCACCCCCCCCCCCGCCCCCACTCTATCCCGCCGTGACCTTCTCATTCTGCCCTCTTCGTCTGGTTATTGTGACTGGCCTGTTTCTGGGTGGGATATGACTTGTGCATACGCACATGAACACACACATACACACACAAACAACAACAACAAACAAACAACCCCCCCCCCTCCACAACAAAATAAAAACAAACAAAAACAAATACGCACGCTCGCGCACAAAATCAGTAAATTAACGACCTGCTTTCTGCCCTTGCACGCATGCACACACACGAAGCCTTCACAAAACCTCCACAGACAACAAACAGCTGTCGGAAATCCGATCTCAAAATGAATCCGATTGAACCATGGAAAAGTGAGGAGACAATGGCAACAAACAAACACCAAGTCTTGTCTTATAAGCTATTTTGGTCACCCTGTGCTTTCTGTCTCTGTCTGTCTCGTGTTGTTGCAAGACTTCTAAATGAAGGTGAATGACATTCATGTCAACAACAACCAAAAAAATAAAAAATAAAATAAAACTTTAAAATCCTTCCATGGACCTGGCAACGGCGAAGAGGGAAGGATGGCGAAGGGAAGGGAAAAGGGTGGTGCGGGAAGTGGGTTACCCTCCCCACACCAGCTTCAAGAGAAAAAAAAAATAACAACAACAAAAAAAAACCCCACAACAACAGAAAATTAAATTGAACGAAGTTGATTTCCAAACCCACGGACCTCACAAATCTGCAACGACCCGATCCGGCCTCAAGGGAGAGCGAGAGAGAGAGAGAGAGAGAGCGAGAGAGAGAGCCGAGTGGTTTTGGGGGTGGGAAGTGAGGTTTTGTGGGGCAATGAATGTGGGGGAGTGGACGGCGGTTCAGGTAATGTTTCAAGCTGTTTTGTCAAAGCTATCGCCATCGTTGAGAAGAAAGGCGCCCGGAGGCCAATTTTCTCCTTGCATGTCGGGGAGCGGAAACACTATCTGCCTCCATCCCAATCGATTGCCAGCCTCGAAGTCGGTCTGACGGCCCAGCCAAGCACGAAAACGCATCCGATTTGAGAATCTCTTGAAGAAATATAAGAAAATGAAACATGATTAAATTAAAAAAACAACAAACAAAAAGCAAACACACACTATCCCCCCTCGCCCCCCCCCCCCCAACCCCCCAAAAAAAACAAAACAAAACAAAAAAACAACAAACAAACAAAACCACACACACACACAAAGCAAATATTTGTTTCTGAAAACATCCTGCTGGAATCTTCATTTTGAACGGAGAAAGGTAGAGAGAGGGTGGGAGGGGAGAGTTTGATGGAGAGAGAGAAGTTAAGAGAACGGGAGGAAAAGAGAGAGAGGGGGGGTAGAGGGAGATAAATATATATATAGCGGGGCTGAGGGTGGGGGAGGGGGCAGGGGAGTTGCAGAGAGACAGAGAGAAGCGCGCGCACGTGAGACACACACACACATACACACACACACACACACAAAGAGACCAAGAGAGAGCTCCGGAAAACAACTGGCAAAAGTCAACACCATAATAAACTCCCGAATTAGACGGAGCAACATCATCACGACCAAGTGACGTGATACCAACTGTCGTCCGTTCCCTGCTCTTTGTCTGTGTGTGTGTGTGTGTGTGTGTGCTTTGTCGTTGACACATTCCATCTGTCTTGCTTGTAAGTACTGTTAATTTTTGTAACCGTTTTTTTTCTCATATTGAAGCTCATTGCTGGCGCTTTGGGTCCCTGTGCTATGGAGACAGAGCGTATTATAATTCCCATTATTATCATCATTATTACTATAATTATAATTATCATCATATTCGTTATCGTTGTTAATCTCTCTCTCTCTCTCTGTGTAACACACACACACACACAATTATAATTATCATCATATTCGTTATCGTTGTTAATCTCTCTCTCTCTCTCTCTCTCTCTGTAACACACACACACACACACACACATACAGACATACGAGGGTCATTCAATAAATAAGGTGAATTTTTCTGTATAAGGACTTCTAATACAGATAGAAGCTTACTTTTTTGTTTGTTTGTTTTTGTTTTACTTCTTTTCACATGGATTTAATTTGTTTTGCAGATTAAAAAAAACTTTGAGAGTTTTGGCGATTAACAAAGATGGCCGACCAAGAAGCATGCTCCAGGATTGAACAGCGGTCAGTTATCAGGTTTTTGGTTGCTGAAGGGTGCAAACCAGTTGAAATTCATAGGAGAATGTCAACTGTGTATGGTGCCACATGTTTCAGCCGAAAAATGTCTACAAGTGGGCTAAATTGTTTAAAGAAGGACGGAGCAGTGTTGAGGATGAGGACAGGCCTGGAAGGCCTGGAGCGACTGGCTGAGACATCAGTCCAAAGATTTTTACGCTGAGGGAATACGGAAGCTTGTGCACAGATGGGAAAAGTGTGTGACAGTGCTGGGAGACTACGTTGAAAAATGAGAAAAAAAAGTAAGCTTCTATCTGTATTAGAAGTCCTTATACCAAAAAATTCACCTTATTTATTGAATGACCCTCGTATGATGTCAGAGTGGTTATTTTTGCTCCATTGTTTCTGCTTTTGCATTTTACTGTGATTCTGTCCATTGTTAACCAAATGTTGCGTGCATGTTTTCTCTGTCAAGTGACTTAGGAGCTTGGACCACAGCAAAACAAATTCCTTGCATATCATCAGGTGGTACCTACCTTTGATATATAACGTGTTGCTGTTTTGTGTTGTTTGACGCTAAATTAGTTTACACGGGTGCATCTCTATCACAATATGAACATACAACTCTCATTCCCTTTTTCCCCCTTTTACCTTAAAGAAGGTATCTACAGTCAATTAAGGTATAAACGATATGCAGCAAAATGTTCTCATTATTTGTTTCCCAATACTTTTTCAACACCACCACTACTGCCGTAATGACTATCACGCTCACTGCCGTCGACATCAACACTTTCATTATATACTATCATCCTTACCATTACCATCCTTATGCCAGACTCAAACATCCTGCTTTGCAGAGTGCAGAGTGGAGTCACGTGGTTTCTAACCTCCCCCTGTCACTGACTGCACTCTCTGCACTGTGGCCCCAAAATTATTGGCTCCCCAGCCCTCACGCACATTTCTTCTGCTGCAGTTACATCCCCTTCCTGTAAATTGAGAGTCTGGATCTGGGGGCGCGAATGTGTTCACTCTTCAGGAAACAGAAATACATCAGACGTGTGATTAGGAGAAGAAAAAAAAAAGTGAATTCACTTGATGTTGGGCGAAAGTATTTCTGTGAGACAGAGACAGACAAACAAACAAACAGATAACCAGGCAGACAGACAGACAGCAAATTTCCTTACTTGTGTGCTCATATTGTACTGAAAAAATAATTACGACTGCCAAAACAAACGAAAAATACCCAACACCACTGCAATATTTCACCGTTGTAGTTATATTATTTTGCTCTTCAAGCAGCCCGCAATTTCAGTTCGCTGTTTGACGTATTTCACCCTGCTTCATTTTGTCACCATTAACAACCCTGCTGCAGTTTCCTTGAAAAACATATTCTAGTTTACTGAATTTCTTTCCAGGAAAGGAAAAAACTGCGTTGAGAATGCGTTGCCGTTCAATCTTGAAGCAAACGAAATAATTTCAAGTGTGTTATGTGAACTGTTTAGTCAGCTACAAACGGAAACAAGAGAGACAGACAGAGAGAGACAGAAAGAGACAGACAGACAGGGAGAATGTGTTTGAGAAGCCAAACTCATTTGCGTGTGTACATGATATATAATTTACAAACCTCGGGTCAAACTCTGCCACGAACCAAACTGTCACTGATGCGAGACTACATGGCTATGTGCATGCCATGATTTATACAGCAGCTCCATATTTCTTCTTCTTCTTCTTCTTGTGCGTTCGTGGGCTGCTACTCCCACGTTCACTCGTATGCACACGAGTGGGCTTTTATGTGTATGACCGTTTTTACCCCGCCATGTAGGCAGCCATACTCCGTTTTTGGGGGTGTGCATGCTGGGTATGTTCTTGTTTCCATAACCGACCGTACGCTGACATGGATTACAGGATCTTTAACGCGCGTATTTGATCTTCTGCTTGCATATACACACGAAGGGGGTTCAGGCACTAGCAGGTCTGCACATATGTTGACCTGGGAGATCGTAAAAATCTCCACCCTTTACCCACCAGGCGCCGTCACCGTGATTCGAACCGGGGACCCTCAGATTGACAGTCCAACGCTTTAACCACTCGGCTATTGCGCCCGTCAGCTCCTGTCGCAGTGTTTGTCAGTAGTCGGTCTTCAGTTCAGTCCGTTGAACTAGAACTACATTCCTCAGTGTGGGAGCTGCTGTAATCAGAGGGGTTGGTACAGAAAGCAAGTTTGTTTTGTTTTGTTTTGTTTTGTCATTGCTGAAAAAGAAGAAAATAAAATAAAAGTTGAGAGAGAGAGAGACAGATACAGACAGACATACAGAGAGAGAGAGACAGACAGACATACAGAGAGAGAGAGAGAGACAGATACAGACATACAGAGAGAGAGACAGAGACAGAGAGACAGATACTGACAGGCATACAGAGAGAGAGAGAGATATATACAGACAGATAGAGACAGACATACAGAGTGAGAGAGAGAGACAGATAGAGACAGACATACAGAGAGAGAGACAGATACAGACAGACATACAGAGAGAGAGAGACAGATACAGACAGACATACAGAGAGAGAGAGAGACAGATACAGACAGACATACAGAGAGAGAGAGAGACAGATACAGACAGACAGACAGAGTGAGAGAGAGAGACAGATACAGACAGACATACAGAGAGAGAGAGACAGACATACAGAGAGAGAGAGACAGATACAGACAGACATACAGAGAGAGAGAGAGAGACAGATACAGACAGACATACAGAGAGAGAGAGAGACAGATACAGACATACATACAGAGAGAGAGAGAGACAGATACAGACATACAGAGAGAGAGAGAGAGAGACAGATACAGACATACAGAGAAAAAGAGAGACAGATACAGACAGACATACAGAGAGAGAGACAGATACAGACAGACATACAGAGAGAGAGAGAGAGACAGATACAGACATACAGAGAGAGAGAGAGAGAGAGAGAGATACAGACATACAGAGAGAGAGAGAGACAGATGCAGACAGACATACAGAGAGAGAGAGAGAGAGATACAGACATACAGAGAGAGAGAGACAGATACAGACATACATACAGAGAGAGAGACAGATACAGACAGACATACAGAGAGAGAGAGACAGATACAGACATACAGAGAGAGAGAGAGACAGACATACAGAGAGAGAGAGAGAGAGAGAGAGAGAGACAGATACAGACATACATACAGAGAGAGAGAGAGACAGATACAGACAGACATACAGAGAGAGAGAGACAGATACAGACATACAGAGAGAGAGAGAGAGAGACAGATACAGACAGACATACAGAGAGAGAGAGACAGATACAGACAGACATACAGAGAGAGAGATAGAGATACAGACAGACATACAGAGAGAGAGAGAGACAGATACAGACAGACATACAGAGACAGAGAGACAGATACATACAGACATACAGAGAGAGAGAGGGAGAGACCGATACAGACAGACATACAGAGAGAGAGAGAGAGAGATACAGACAGACATACAGAGACGGACAGAGAGACAGTGAGATATGGATGCAAGTCATGCATGATATCACAAACGCAGGCTGTAGTGTCGTGTCCCTAACAGGCCTCAGTTAACTGACACCAACTTGGACAGCATGTGTCTGGAAAGTTTTGAACGATACCAAAACAGAACTGAACCAGAAAACCTATCAAGATCTCTGGTCACTTGAACACCTGTCGAAGCCGCGCAAGCAGAGTGGACAGCAGTTGCTTGGCACTAGAGACCCCCCCCCTCCCCGCCCCCCCGCCCCCTATACCCCGGGTCTTTGATGACACTTAGCCTGCTGGTGAAAAGTTCTACACGGCCATCTGGGCTGTGGATAGATATAGCACTGGGTCAGTCGAGCCGTAGACACTAATATTTCAGGGAGAGCAACGCAGACAGGCCAGGAAAACCAGTGCCAGCAAGTCCCCCCCCGACAGCCGCCACCATCCCTTGTAACACACTGCGTCAGAACCTTCCGGGCGCGGATTGGCCTGACCAGTCATCTGCGCGCACCCACAAACGGAGCCC
>JAAQRG010282407.1:2500-13613 GCA_011634625.1 Babylonia areolata | reverse complement strand
AATCATATTATTTAGGTAAGGGACATTCAATTTTTACAGCTGAATTGGTGGCCATCCTTATGGCTTTAAATCATCTTGTTGATATACCAATCATAATAAGTAATATCCTATTTTGTGTTGATTCTCAATCTGTCTTAAAAGGTTTGCTCCTTTTTGAGAATAATCAAAGAGAAGATTTATTTTTTGAAATTAGGTATTTATTGCACTCCCTATTTGTGAAGGGTACAAATGTTGATTTTTGTTGGATACCATCCCACACTGGATTCCGTTATAACGACCAAGCAGACAGGGCAGCAAAAAGGGGAGCAAAAATCATATAGATAGTATAAAAGTATATTGCCCATTGTCATACAAGGAAATAAGCAATATACTAGAAAGAGACTTTTATAGGTGCTTGAATTCAAGTCTAAAACCTCGTCAGTTGACTCTCAGACTTTGGTCCGATTCGCAGACCAATTCTGAGCTTAGCTCTCAGACTATTATCAAATTCATTACGGACCAAGTATTGTTCTAATGTCAAGTGTATATGCTTTAATAACCTGACAATTGAGCATATATTTTTTCACTGTAGCTTGATGAAGCCTTTTGTACACGAAAGTGTGTCTTCACAAGTGACTGAGAACGTTGATGTTTTTGACTTTTTGCATTCATTATCAGTTGTTTCGTTTGTCAGTTTAACGACTTCTCTTTTACGAAGTCCTTTAAGTAATTTCCTGTAACTGTATTTAGAGGGTTTTTTGCTTTTGTTTGTTTGTTTGTTTGTTTGTTTTGTTTTTCTTTCAAATTTCACCCACATTTTTACCCTCATTTGCCCAGTTTCCCCAAACCCTCCATTCATCCACATCTCCCACCCCTTCTAACCGATAATACTCAGATGTATTCATAAATACTTTTACAAAATGTCTTCAATCACCGATATGTGTGACGGGACATTAAACAAAAATTCCTTCCTTCGCTTCATGGGCCACGTGAGCGTCAGTGCATTTCACTTAACTTACATAAACAGACGGAGTGGGTGATCACTGGTCACTTTTCCCACAACTATACCAGCAAGAAAATGTTCTGAAAGAAGAGTAACTGTATTACGGAGTCACAAGAATCTGGGAGTTCTAAAACACACTGATGCAGCAATGACTGGGTCAAATATGCTAATGTATACTTGTAACAATCTATCTCAACAGCCAATCCAATAATTATGTCCATTTCATCAAAATTTAAGTGTCAATCTATCAACAACTACCTGAAGATCTAGTCATCAGCCCCATCCACATGTAATATGCGGCTTCTGTTCAAACATGAGAGAGAGAGGGAGAGAGAGAGAGAGTGTGTGGGCGTGCATGCATATGTGTGAGTATGCACAAGTTTTTATTTTGATATGCACTTGTATGTATCCTAATTTCTACTGTATTTGTGTTTGTGTATGATTTTTTTATTTATGTTCGTACCTTGTTATGTACTATCCCCCCCGCACTCCCCCAATATTCCTTGTGACCCCGATACACTTGGTAATAAAGATATATTCTATTCTATTCTATTCTATTCTCAAAACACTGGTTACATTTCAAGCGGATGTGGTCTTTCATGACACGTATCAGTAAAATGAACGAAGCAATCAATTTCTTTCTCTTGCAAGTTATTTTGCTTTCCTTTAAGTACTCCAATTGTGTATCTTAACATCTACACCATCATTTTGAAATTTGGGCAGCTGGTCCCCTTCTTAGTTACCAGAAGCAAATAATGACTCATATTCAATCCCACTAATTGTAATTTGATTACTGGGACATGAAATATAGCAACATGAGTTTAACATGCATACATATGTTATAAAACTTATATCTACATATTTGCACATGAACAAACACATTACACTTTTACAGTTACTTATACAGACATTCATGACACACAAATGTAGTCAGTTAACTATACTCTCACACTGTGTGCACACACCACACAAAGCTCTCATTCACATAAAGCACTGAGTGCAAGCACACACTTATAACTAACTCATGTATACAAAGTCACAAGCCCATCACAAAGCCATACACTCATCCACACACACATATGTATGATAGTCATGTCTGACTATGACCACCAGAACAGAAGAGGAGGCGACTGCTGTCCTGACTATCTGGGCTAGAATTTGATTTTTGCGGAGAGTGTCTTGCCCAAGAAACATCCCCACTCTCTGAGTCAAAAGGGTTTTAGGACTGTCGGCGTTGGAATGGTTCTTTAAGGCCAACTAGCCCCCAGGGCTGCAGCACTAAGAGCCAATTGAATCTTGCCTCCTAATTTCAGAGTCATAGTCCTTCACAAAAGACTAAGCTGCAAATGATTTCCCACTGCAGTGGAGAAACCACTGATCATACAGCTCTCACTGTGCTGTTGGCCCAACTGTAAATTAAGTTATGTCAATCTGTGATATAAGCTGTTGATATAAGCATTGGACACACATTCACCAGTCCTATTTTAGCATCCTAAATTTTTGCGCCTATTGGTTACATTTTCATGGTTTGTGGGATCAAAATTGAGTACAATAACGTAGGAGTTGAAATCAACTAAAAATGGGTTACATCTACTAATGGTCATAATTGTTTCATACATGCACAAAATAAGTGCTGCAGCCCTGGGTGTTAGTTGGTTTTTGGAAACCATCCCAACGCCGACAGTCCAAAACCCTCTTGGGCGAGAGTGGAGATGTAAATTGGTCAAGATACTCTCCAGTATAATCAATATAAAATAGATTCCTGAATTTAGCATGCTAAAATATGACTTTAACCACCAAGTGTGTTTGCCAGGAATCACTCGACAATGTTTTATTTATTTTTAACGAATTGTCTGCTGCAACCACTTTGACACGACACACTGTCTATTGTGACAGGGAAAGCATGCCATGATAACCAGAGTGAGCTCAAAGGTCATAATTATCATTATAATTATTATCATCATTATGAGCATTTACGCCTAATCTTCAAAATAAGCCCTAGGCGTTTACAACTAGAACACATATGTAAATATCAAAAAAGGAAAAATTGAACACAAGATACCCCCCCCCCTCCCCCCCCTCCAAACGCACACACAAATATACATCAGCACATGCGCGCACACACACACACATCATAGCACACAATCGTAATTGTACACAATCAAAATACTACCAATAAATTTTGAAACTATCAAAACTCACTCACTCACAAATAGGTCCTTTTAGTTCACACTGGAAAGAGATGAGCAGTTGAGAATTAATCAGGAAGGGGAAAGGTGGATCTTCAGACTGGATTTGAAAGATTGCAGAGATTGCGGAGAGGCTGGGGAAGTTGATTCCAAAGAAAGGGGGCTTGGAATTAAAAACGGTGTTGGCCATATGTTTTGGTTTAAGCAGGGGGAATCCTAAGCATACAAGTGTCAGAAGAAGAGCGGAGTTGGCGTGAGGGTATGTAAGGATGAATGAGATCAGAAAGATACTGTGGACCACAAGCCTCAATGGACTTGAAACAAAGACAGAAAACTTTTGAAATAATTATTTCTTGTACTCAGAGCCAGTGTAAAGCAAGGAGAGGAGAGACATGATCAAATTTACATCAACGAAAGACAAGACAAGCAGCATAGTTCTGGACTTTCTGAAGCCCAGCAATGAGGTAGCTGGGTGAACCAACAAGTAGGGAATTACAATAATCCAGGCAGGACAGCACAAAGACACAGAGGAGAGTTTGGGTTTCATCTTCAGTCAGGAGATGATGAATGGATGCAGTTCTGCGAATTTCAAAGTAATCCAGTTTGCATATATATTTGCAACATGCTGCTGATAGGAAAGAGAATGACACCAAGATTGCAGACAGAAGAGTAAAGAGGAATGTTGGTGCCACTGAGGGAGACTGAGGAAGGAAGAGAGACTGAGTGGCAGTCTTTGTGGGGTGATAATCAAGATTTCAGTTTTATCCTCATTTAAGCTTGTTTTCAGTCATCCATGTCTTCAGATCGGAGATGCAGGCCTGAGTAGAACACTGAACACTGAAATGTTTAATATCATTAGCTGTAAAGCTCTAGTGACATAATAGGTACAAATCAGAACAAAAATGGTTGTGCACATGCGCGGACGGACGGACGTACATTTCATGAGCTCTCTGTATCTGTGTCTGTTAAGTACATTGCTGTCGCCAAGATTATGGCATTATTGCGACGGGTGGGGGGGTGCGCAGCTTAGCAGGTTCACTGCTGAGATTGTTAGCAGTTTTTTTTTTAAAGGTCTCAGGAGTTGGTGCTCTTACTATGTTTTCTTCCAGGTAGTTCCAGCCTTTTACTGTGCTAACAAAAAGTGACTGTTTGTATTGCTCTGTCTGACATCTGCTGACTTGGAATGTTCTTGTGTTGTTTCTTATGTGATTAGAGATCGCACTGGTGGTATTGTACTGATCGCCAGATGTTCGTGGCCTTATGAGTCATCCTGGTTTATGTGGAGTTAAGTACTCAGCAGGTGGTATGGCCGGTGCCAACTCCTCAACCACCTTGTATAGGAAGATGAGGCGTAGATCATGTCTGCACTGTTGGAGTGTCGGCAGTTGCAGAGTGTGAAGCATCTTGGTGATGGAGCCAGGTGTTCTGGATTTATAATCGCCGGTTATGAACAGGGCAGATAGGCACTGCACTTTTTCAAGTTTATCAATATCCTGTTTGAGGTAAGGACCCCATATGATGGAGCCATACTCGAGGGCTGGTCTGATGAGGGATAGATATGCATTTCTCTTGCATTGGAGGAGGCAGAAATGCAGGTTTCTCTTGAGGAAGCCAAGGGTGCTGTGTGCTTTTTTGCAGGTGTAGGCAATGTGGGTGCTCCATTTCAGGTCATTGGAGAGTAATACCTAGACAGCTCCGAGCATTTTCAAAGTTTCTGGCCAACTAAATGAAACTAAATTTCTAAACTGATTAAGAGAAAATTGCATAGTGAACAGAAATTGAATAACAGTCCCTATTGTGGATCAGGAAAAGCAGATTTTTCGTAAAAAAAAGAAAAAAAAAAGAAAACTAATTTGCACTGAGTACTTCCATGGACACGGACACCATTTTGTGCCACAAATTTCACTTTCGTTTTTTTGTTTTCTGCACTGGAAATGCATTAACAAGTGACAAAGGTAGCAATTTTTGTTTTCTTGTTTCTCTGTTTTTGATACTACCAACAGGGGAAATAAGGTAACATCTCTTGATATTTGTTTTCTGTTTGATATTGTGTTCTGTTTCGTTATATTGTCAATATATTGTTTGATTTATTGTCATGTAAACAGAGGAACAGTGTAACGTATGAAAAGGTGAAACCACACAGTCAACACAACAGTAGGGGGGGGGTAGCTCAAGCACACCTAAGAACAACGCATCTGGCACAAGCAGAGTTACAGTCGAACAGAGAGGTAGGCCCTCGCTGTCTCAATTGACACCATGGCAGTGCCTAATTTGTGATGAACTCTGTGAGGATGACGTAGAGGCGACGCCATCTATAGAATGCTTTAACTGCAAGCACTGGGTTCACCAAATGTGTGCCAAAATCAAGGCTGATCTTTTCAGGCAACTGACAGAAAACAAGATTCTGCAATGGGTCTGCGAACCCTGTACAGCAGACAAGAGAGAAGGGCAGACCAGATTAGAGTCAAAACTTGACAAAATGATGGACATGTTCTGCCAGAGATTGGAAGCAATAGAAAGAGAAATTGGGGGAGGGAAGCAGAAACAGAAGATTGAAGAAATTGTAGACAGAAAGCTGACAGAAGCTCTAGAAGAACAAGAGGAAAAAGAAAAAAGGAAGAACAACACAGTGATAGTGAATTTGACTGAAAGTAGCAAGCCAACTGCAGAAGAAAGGAAAGAAGACGATATGAAGGAAATCATGAGGATCATGGACAAATGCGAGGTGACAATACACAAAGAAGAGCTCACAAACCCTATCAGACTGGGTAAAATAGGGGGAAATAGACCCAGATTGTTAAAAGTGACCGTGACATCAGAAAAGAAGAAGAAAGAAATAATGAAAAAAGCAGTTCACACAAACCAAGAAATCAGTGACCCAAAGAAAAAAGTATACATAAATAATCACTTGACACTGAAAGAGAGACAGAAATTCCAAGAAATGTTGACTGAAAAAAAAGGAAAGAATGGCCAAAGGGGGAAAAGATCTGGTAATTAGAAATGGCAAAATAGTATTAAAAAAAACAACCCAAAAAACGAAGACTGACGACCGACCAGTTACTGACAAGGGAAAGGGAAACGGGACAAATGACAAAAACAAGGAGTGACTACAATCACAAAACATACTGACTGTAAATAGCTGTAAAGATTTTCTTCTCTCTAGTGATTGTATCATAATGTATAGTAATGTAGACAGCCTATCCAATAAGTTAGAAGAATTTAAAATAAGAGTCAATGAGATAAGACCACATAAACAATTCCAAAAAACCAAAGATACTTTTTCAATGTAAAAGAACATGGCAGTATCCCTAATTACAATATTTTCACAAATACAAATGAAAAGAGAGGAGTAGCCCTGTACTTTCACAAATCACTTAAAGCCCAGGAATATTCTATTCTAAACAAGTCTGCTTTTGAAGAAAGCGTATGGTGTAAATTTAAAAGTGCAAATGATGAGAAAGTATTAATTGTATGAATATACAAAAGTCCAAATTCATCAGAACAGAATACTGAAAAGTTATTTGAACTCATAAAATCTAAAGAATTGACAAATTTTGTCAAAGTTTGTATTATGGGTGATTTTAATTACCCAGCTATACAGTGGGATGGTTCATGGACAGGCCCTTCCAATAATAATTTTACAGAATGTCTGAGAGATGCTTTCCTGACTCAAAAAGTGGCAAGACCAACAAGAAATAGAATAGGTCAAAGACCTAGCATTGTGTAGAAGTGTACTTGCATACACCGCCCAACGACAACAAAAATGAAAATAAATAAATAAAATAAAATGGAAGAAGTGAAGATGAAGATTCGATGGGGACATAAAAAGGCCGAGAGGTCTAGGCAGATGACTGCCAGTCCCTATACTACTACTACTATAAAACAAAAAAATGGAACAGAAAGCAAAAACATAAAGCAAGCCAAACTACTTGGGATAAGCGGCACTTTGGTACTTTGTCATTTGCTTAAAAAGTCCATGTGGTAGGCTGGTACTGTGCCTTTCCCCCCTCCCCCCTGTCGTTCATCTCCAAGGTCTGAACAGTACACAGGAAACAAAGTACATATAATCCGTATAATAATCAGGCCTAAGTAGAGTCAATGAGAGAGGGAAGGAGTTTCGGAGGTCCGAACAGATACAGCTGATTTGTCATCGGAAAAGCTATACTGTGTCACATTCAAACTTGTCTGTGTGACGGAATCTCATATATCTATGAGGCAGATTACATGCACGCATTATCTTATACATTCGTATTTTGCCTGTCTTTTGTTCATTGTTACTGTAAAATATAATTCACCTGACTAACTCGAAGGGCAGGTGTTCTGTCTGCCATGCCTGTTTGTTGACACATTTGTAAAGTTTGCTTTGATTGGTCAATTGATTCAGAGCTAAGCTTACATACGAAGCTCATTTAAAGAATGGTTTACACATGTACATATAATCACATTATTCAAACGTTTCAATTCTCAGCACATTGATGTAGCGAAACTGTGTAATATGCAAGAGCGGCAGATGTCAGCTCTGTCGCTTACCTAAAGGTCATATCTCGGGCAACAGGTCAAATATATCCAATGACAAAGCTCGACACTTGCGCAGCGTAGCGCAGCAAAAGTCGTCTGCTCAATAATGCGAAGGCGACCGTCACTTTGCGAATGAGCACCAGCGGGCAGCATCTTCTTCCACCCTTTTCGTTCTGTTGAATTTTCGTGGCTTTTTCTTTTATGAAGACTAGAGCCGGGTAGTGAAGGTAAACGTCTCCGCTTTTTTCTTTTAACAATTTGTGCTATCGTGCACACCAGTTTGAACTGGGCAAAGATGTTTTTTCGACACTCGCAAACTTTCCTTGTTCACATTCTCTCTCCCTCTTTCTCTCTAGTTCTCCTTGTTAAATGTCGATTTTATTTATTCATTTATTTATTTCCATGTTTCATTTCCTTTTTTGGTTGTTGTTGTTTTTTGGGTGTTTTTTTTTCTTGTGTATTGGCCAGGCTGATATGAGTGATATTGCGTCAGTGTGTCTGTTTTTGTGCTAGCTATGTTTGCTTGACATTGATTGTGTGTGCGTGTTTGTGTGTGTGTGTGTGGGGGGGGGGGGGACTGAAGGGGGGGAGGTGGGGGTGGCGGCCCGAGAAAGAGAGCTGATTGGATCAACTAAACGTCGCCACAGTTCTTTCTTTTATACTGTTTTACCCAACGCTGTTTTTTTGCCTGCTACAGATGATGTGTCAGTTTGAATGTATATTTTTTGCTGTTTAAGACAAATTTACAAATTGAATAAATTGGTATATTTATAAACATGTTGAGTACGAACATGCTATGTATTTACTGACCCTTCCTTTTCATCCAGTTATGAATTACTCATGTGCAATGCAGGCTACTATTTGAACGAGCAAAATATATATTCGTTCGGCATGTTGAATTGCCCAATTGTATCCCCTCACCTTTTGTGTAAGGGCCGGTGGCCTTCACAATTAAACCTGTGTCAGTGTCAGTCTCTCGCTTTCTCTGTCTCTCTCTGTCTTCGAGTCTCTGTGTCTCTGTCTCTCTCTCTCTTACACATACACATATACACACACTGATGTGTGCACGGGCGCGCGCGCGCGCGCGCGCACACACACACACACACACACACACACACACATCATGTTTCCTGGCTGTTATATACTTGAATAAAAATGATTTTTTTAAATTTCTTTCCAGAATATGGCTGTGAATTTATGTAAACATAGCGCATAGCCCCATATGTATATTGCAATTTGAAGGCCTGGAAACCCATAAATAGCAAAACAGGCAAATGAAATTCACTGTATTATTCTAAAGACTTCAGAAAAAATAATTGTCAGTAGAAATCAAACGGTGCCATGATTTGAAGGAAGGAGTGGGGAAGGAGGGAATTTCTGTGCAGTTCATTTACTGTTTCACCCTGTTACATCACAGAAGTATGCACTGGTATGGAAATATAAACTTAAGCAATTGATTTTAAGTCTACCATATTGGAAAGCACTTTGTGCTTGTCTCAGCTTGAAATGAAATCACAGTAACCAAATAAATAGTGTCTGAATAAAGTCTTAAAGATTTTTTTCTCTTTAATTACTGTTCTCCTACTTTTCTTTCAACTTCTTGAATAATTTCAAATTTTCACTTAAGTGATAGACCTTTGCAATGTCAGACGCCATGTAGGCTAGGGAATTTATATTAGAATTTGTGTGAGGTCCAAATGTGAGCAACAAAACCGTTCTTTTTATGATAAAACAGAATAAATCATACTGATCACTCTGATATAAAGTTTACCACTGTAGCAGGGTGAGAACCTAATTAGATTTTGTTTTTTAATGTCAAGATTTGTGTGGTTTTATTGCTTTTGCCTGTGTGAGAGCACCCTTCAAAGAGTCACAAGGCATGAGCATGTGAAGGTTATGCAAGCGTGGTATGTCAGTCGCCAGAGGAAAGCGTTTAGTGAGGTACAGTACATGTGACTGACTGTTGCCGCGCTGATGCTGATCTGCGAGCAGGAAACTGCAGCAGACAATAGATACTGTACAGAAAGCTAGTAAGAGAGCTCTTTATGGTCAAAATGAAACAAATATTTTCAATTTCATTTATTTTATACAAAACTGGTAGAAGACACAAATTTGCTTTTATGAATGTTTTCCTGTTTTTTACCAGTTGTGACATTTCATAAAGAATGAAATTGGTATTATACCAACTGCAAAGGTGAATTTACGAAGGCAACACAGGATCATTTAATTTGTAAGTACAATTTTGTTGTCATTTTGCGCAATGCACAACTTGGAAATATTTCATGCTCTGCTTATCAGCATATAGAATATGAATATATAAATATGCGTTAACCAGGTTTATTTGAATGAACATTGTCAGAGTACTGTCCAGACATTTAATTCGGAAAGAATGGAAGGCAGATGATGGTAAAATCGACCAACATCGTGTCTTGATGTGAAAAGAACGGTATGTAATACATATTTTTCATTGGAAATGAACCATTATTTGTAAATGTGAGTCATGAACCCTTGGGCAGTAGACATCAATTTAGCGAGGGATATATATAATAATAATAATAATAATGATATAATAATAAATCATATATTTTATTAATGATTACCTAAAACTTTGTTGTAACATGTGTAACATTGAATTCAAGTTACCCAAACTAACTTTCCTAACATAGATGTTTGAATTACTGGATTTATAATAATACTAATAATGAATCTATCATGCAATTTTTAGCCCATGCAATGAAATCAAACAAAGTCTGCCCATATTATGAATTTCATTAATTATTACCTAAAACCTTATGACATCTTATGTATCATGGAACCCAAAATACCTAAACTAACTTCCCCACCCAGGATTGTGATACCCATACACATACACAGAAAGTGAAAGTATAATCATAATGATTTATGTCCATTGATATATGTGCATGCTCAGGGAGACGTGCCCTGCTGATAACAGTTGTACGAAAAGAAGATTGGTTGAACAATACTGGCTGAGCAATACAGTTTTGTTTCTTATCCTTTTCTATAGTCTTATTAAGTTTGTATGTGTACCATACATTAGATAAGACATCAAATGGATGATTTTATTTTTTCAGAAACACTGCAGGCACTCCATTTTCACATTAATTCTCCGAATGTTTAGCTGTTTAAAGTACTACTGTTCATTTTATCATGAAATTATAATAGCATAATATATATGACTTGACAAAAGTTATCTTCTTTTCTGAAGAATTGTGATAAAAACACCGGATACTTTGTATCTTTTTATTCGATCAATCAACAGAAAACTGATTAGCTTTATCCTCGCAGTGAACAAATCTGCACGATTACAGAAAAACAAAACGTAATAAAAAATAAAACTGTGAGAAAAAACGGAACAAAACAAAAACAAAATAACAACAACAAAACAACAACTAAGTTTAAGAAA
>JAAQRG010282397.1:2500-12242 GCA_011634625.1 Babylonia areolata | reverse complement strand
TGTACTTATCCATGTGGTGTTACAACTCTAAATAGATGTTGTCCTTAACCATGTACTGTTACAGCTCCAAATGGGTGTTGTCCTTATCCATGTGGTATTACAGCTCTAAATGGGTGTTGACCTTATCCATGTGGTGTCAAAGCTCTAAATGGGTGTTGTCCTTATCCAGGTGGTGTTACAACTCTAAATGGGTGTTGTCCTTATCCAGGTGGTGTTACAACTCTAAATGGGTGTTGTTATTTTCCATGTGGTGTTACAATTCTAAATGAATGTTGCCCTTATCCACGTGTTACAGCTCTAAATGGAAGTTGTCCTTATCCATGTAGTGTTACAGCTCTAAATGGGTGTTCTCCTTATCCATTTGTTATTAGAGCTCTAAATGGGTGTTGTCCTTCACCATGTGGGTCCATACCTAAAGTTGAAAACGAAAGTTCATGGTTACACTAAACCCTGGGCATCAGTGAATGAATTTCATCTTTCTTCGTCATTTGATTATCAGCCACAGATGTGGTTTAACCAACCATCGTATCCTCAAAGTTAGGATGAAAAGGCACAATCAGTTAAAAAAAAAAGCGTAGCGTTTACCCTTATTCTTTTAAAACGTCGCTTCTTTTAAAAATCCGTTTGTCAGGGTGAGATGTAAAATATGTTTGTGTAAAAGTGCCCAAGTTTATTCAATCAGCAATTTTGGCTTTTCGTTAACAGAGAATGCGTCAGATTTACGCCCAGATAAGACTGCAGTCAGTAAGGACTGTCGCGAGAAAGATTCTTTCTTTTTCCCCGTGGGGACCTTTGTTTCCAATTTAGACAAGCACCCAACACTATTACATTCCATTGAAACGTTAATAGCCGCTGTACACATCAGGGAACACGGAGTTCCCAACTTAATTACAGACATTTTCTGGCTCTGGGCACTCAGTGTGGGTTTTACCATGCTTTGACTATCGGCCAACTCTTTTGGCAGGTTTGAGTAATCGATTGGATAGTAGCTGCCCCGAATATAACCCTTCACATGACAACACTCCCACAGTCCGATACCACGGAGGCAGTCTGTGAGTAGGGTTTCACTTTGCTTCAGTCAGAACAAATCACAGAGCTGAGGCAGGGAGACAGGCAAGATATAGATGGGGAAAAGATTACAAGGAAGAGAAGACAGACAGAAGAAAATCCAAACTGGAGGAACACAGAATCCTATTCTCTCAACAGCAGGTGCTCAGGCCAGCCAAACAAAGCACATTCCTCCACGGTACTGGGGGGTGGAGGGGTTGGGGGGTGTGGGGGACTCAACTGAAATGCCGAACTTAAAGTGTTCTGTGCAGTGATTTCAACAAAAGGCAAGTTTTTAAAACGCCAATACGGCAAAATTAATTTATTATTCCGTTTCCTATCATATGACAAAAATGAATGATGTTTCACCACCTCCCACACCAACATAATAAAGTAAGGGAATCCCAGTTGCCATTCTATCTGATGGTCTCTGATGTCTCAGTGTGTTTCCCTGGTAGTGATTATTATGAGTTTTAGTAAAACAACGACTGGCCGGTGAACAATGAACCAGCGAGTACAAACGACAAGGGGTTGTGTGGAAACCAGACTGATGGTGCATCACAAATGATTCAGAAACATTTACCTGAAGGAGAACCTGCAGTTCGACACGTCGCTTCTCTTATGCCATGTATGTTGACTTTTTCCAAGATTCTTTTAGTCTACCTCTTACTGATTCAGAAATACAGCTGATCGGGAACGTGATCATCCAGTTGTTTTTTTGTTGTTTTTTTGTGTGTTTTTAAAAATGTTTTTACCGATAGCCTCCATAAACTGTCATTCCTCTTTTATTTGCGTTTTGCAGTGACGGACATGATTCCATTCCATGCAACGTCTGTGGACGACCTTGTGCCTCAGGAAATGGTCTTTATTCCCATATGAGCACCCACATCAGCAGATGACCTGTCTGCTTACTCATCCGTCGGACACAACGGGAATATCCAGAGCAGTGACGGGACTCAGTGTCAGGATAGAATGTACAGTTGTAGACGAAACCCACCCAGCTTGATGATTTCTAAGTGTTAGTATGTTCTATCAATTTAAGGTCTCCTACGTCGACATCTGATTTGCAGTTAATGCCATCGAATGCGCCTTCACCATATTTTCATTACGTTGCATTGATATCAGTATCAGTAGCACAAGGAGGCGTCACTGCGTTCGAACAAATCCATATACGCTACACCACATCTGCCAAGCAGATGCCTGACCAGCAGCGTAACCCAACGCACTTAGTCAGGTCTTGAGAAAAAAAAATGCATTGATATGATAATGTGGAATGAAAATACCCAGCAAAACTGCTAGTGCTGGACCAGTCTCATTTCCTCACGGGAGATGTGGTCATATAAGAAGTAATCTGTAGTGACTTTTTATGTACCTTCTACAACTATTTGAAAATTATTGGATGGCTTGAAATCAACAACGTTATTGCAAACGTCTGAAATACTGGAAAAAATATGACCTTGAACAAAGTCTCGTATTTCAGATGCAGATGGAGTAGGTGTACTGTTTACGTATAGGAATATGTGCTTTACACCACGTGGAGAAACAGGCGAGAAGTCACAATGAAGTTACTTTTGCTTGGTTTTGCGCTTTTGACAGTCGTGAAAATGGCGATGTTATCTTGTCAAGCTGAGAATAACAGCAGTGAAACATACCTCATTCGTCAGATACTAATGAAAGGCTATGACCCATTGGTGCGCCCAGTCGTCAACTTTTCTCAGCCAGTTTATCTGCGTCTGTCCATGGGCTTGAAGAGTTTCATCGAGCTAGACATGAAGAAACAGACCTTGGTCTGCTTTGGCTGGCTGGGCGTGGTGTGGCATGACCACTTTCTGCGCTGGGATCTGGACCAGTTCCCTTTCCACAAAGTTCAGCTGACTCCGGACATGGTATGGCGTCCTGACCTCGTCATTTATAACACAGTGGATGATCTGGACCAGCTGGAAGACCAGAAGAGAAAGGTTATCATTGAATCCACAGGAAAAGTGACATGGTATCCTGGAGGGCTGTTTCAGACTACCTGTTCCATCGACATTTTCCACTACCCTCTCGACACACAGACATGCTCAGTGGAAATATCAACTTGGTCCTCATCAAACGAATACATAAAGGTCTTTGCGGATCCAGCCTTTGAGAATATCAACAGCTTAGAACCCCATCCTGAATGGGCACTCGTGAGAAAGAAGGCAGAATACACCTATTTGTCTAGCAACAACTACTGGCGCGTTCAGTTTACATTTGTTCTGAGACGTAAAGTAACGTTTTACATATTGAACATGATTTTGCCAATGTTGTTACTGTCTCTGATGAATTGTCTGGTATTCTTGCTACCCGAGGATTCAGGAGAAAAGATGACAGTCAGCGTCACTATGTTTCTGTCTTTTGCAGTCTTCTTGTCTCTCATCAACACATCTCTTCCTCAAAACTCTGACACCGTATGTCTTTTTAGCGTGTATGTTGGAGTGCAGATGTTCTTGAATGCATGCTGCATAGTAATGGCAGCTTGTATAACCTTCATCTCTGCGAACGATAATACGGACCAGTCTTCAAATGTCTGTGAAAGAAACGCGTCTTGTAGTGGATGCTCGGAAACTGTTTTAGGTCCAGTGAGTGATTCAACGATAAAAAGCGCGAGAAGTTACAGCTTGGGCTCTCAGTTCACTGGAACATCACAGGCTGATACAGAATCTACGAACACTAACTGCAGTACAAGGATTTTGGATAGTAATGGCTCAGTGAAAACCACGCAGAGGAGTGGCACAATGTCAGTGAAACCGGTCTGGCTCCTGTGTATGAGATTCCATCATCTGAGTCTTAGTGAGAGAAGGTTTTTGTCACGACAGCTGGACAAGGTATGCTTGAAATTGGTTATGAGTGGCACTGTCATCATCTTCCTAATCTTTTCCTGCCTGTGGATGTGGGCCTGATGGTCATTTTATTTTACGGGTATATCACAAAGGTGTTCTATTGATTTGTGACTTGGTGACGGAACAGTCCTTCATTGATCATAGAAAGGTTTAGGTGCACTTCAGCGCTGGTATCTCATGTGAGTGAACTTTTTGTGAACAAGTATATATTAAATCTCATTTATCTCCATTTCCAATTTTTCCAATATACAGCGCTTTTATCTAATAACAACAGGTGGTAGATCAGTTTCAGTTTCTCAAGGAGGCGTCACTGATTTCGGACAAATCCATATACGCTAAGCATGCGCCTGACCAGCAGCATAATCCAGTGCACTTAGTCAGGCCTTGAGTGCATGCATATATATTTTGTGTACCAGAAGTTTGCCAGAGGACAACACTCTCGTTGCTGTGGGTTCTTTTTCAGAGCGCCAAGTGCATGCTGCACACGGTACCTCGGTTTATTGTCTCATCCGAATGACCATACGCTCAGTTTGATTTTCCAGTCAAACTTTGGAGAAAGGGTGAGAGCGGGATTCGAACCCAGACCCACATGGACTCTCTGTACTGGCAGATGAGCGTCTTAACCATTCTACCCTCTTCCTCCTCCAGATGGGCAGAGAGTTACTATATCGTGTTATTTATCTTGTTTTAAATGATTTGTATTTGTGTCCAATTCACGTTTGTCGTACAAGTTTGTCCAAATTGCAAAGAAGTCCTTGTGCTTTCAGAAATATGTTTATTCAGTGGCGTTTTTAATCCGAACTGGAAAGCACTGAGCTTTCGGTGTTCTTTTCAATCTGCTGTTACCAAGTTTGTAAAAAAGCAATGTAGATCCTGTACTTTAAAATGTACTTTTTAAAGAAGTATTTGTGTGTGATGACAATTTTAGGCCTAACTGGGTAGAATGACAACGTGCATCACCAAGTGTGTAACTTTTTACTGAAATGATGATTATATTTAAATGTAATGTAATGTAATATGTGTGTGTGTGTGTATGTGAGAGAGAGGGAGAGAGGCACAGGCATCCATCCATGACACGTTATTATCTGTTATCGCTTCTGGAAGCATCATTACCTGTTTAACGATGTTTTTGGTATTTTAATGATACACTCGTGACTTGATCAGCTTAGGCCATGGTGGATCAATGTGTCAGCGGAGAGCTACAGCATTCCGGGCGGACAAATCCTCATTAGGCCGGTGATTTGCTGGACAGGTTTCTGTTCCCATGGCAACATAATGTGTATTCCGTTTCATTTTGAGATCTGTCATCACGTCGTGCTTGTTTGAATCGGTTGGGCGGCATATCGTCCGATCAAACTTATTTTAAGGAACCTGTTCTTCCCAGAACAACTGAAGAATTCTTGTAGTTAAAAAAAACAACAACACGGGCGTTAGATTTCTGTCCATTGGCTATCACGTGAATGAAATGCATTTCTCATTAAACTGTGAAGAGTGAAAGTCTTCTGGTTTGTGGCAAATCTTTTGAGTGAAAATACCTCTGGACTAAGGGGAAACCTGTCAGTGTAGACCAACGAAGGACTGTATGAGTAGGTATACAATTTCTACATCGGGAAAACGAATTTCAGGAGGCCTATTAGATCCTCGAGGAACCAAACTAACTGATGGAAATTAATTACAAATTATCTTATGCTGTTTACCTGCAGATAATGGAACTCCCTTTAATGATCAAAGTAATGACAGCGAGAATCAGCTTTTTATCGAAATATATCGGTAATCACAAGAACTGATGTGCATGAGTTTCAGTTTCAGTAGCTCAAGGAGGCGTCACTGCGTTCGGACAAATCCATATACGCTACACCACATCTGCTAAGCAGCGTAACCCAACGCGCTGGCTGGTCAGGCCCAGACCTCAACCCAGGACCCAGGACATCAACCCTGATGTGTGTGAAAGGTTGGTAATTTCACAGCTCTATGTCAACAGATACCAACACCAACAGTCACACGAAAACAAGGGGAACTGCATTCCACAACAATGTGGTTGTACCCATTCAGTGTAATATTGTTGACGGTTGGAAAAATGGCGAATTTCGTCTCTTGTCATGCTGAGATCAAGGACAACAGAAGTTTCCTGTATCACGAGATACTCATGAAAAACTATGATCCATTAAGTCGACCGGTAGCTAATTTCTCCCAACAGGTTCATGTGAATCTTTCGATTGGCATGAAGACTTTTATAGAGCTGGACATGAAGAAACAGACTCTGGTTTCATTTGGCTGGCTAGCCGTCAACTGGTATGACGAGTTTCTGCGCTGGGACCTGAATCAGTATCCTTACCAAGATATCCATTTGAATCCAGATATGGTGTGGCTTCCTGACCTGGTCATTTTTAACACAGTCAGTGATGTGGACCAGTTGGAAGACCAAACGATAAAAGTGATCGTTCATCACACAGGCAAAGTCACGTGGTACCCCGGAGGACTGTTCCAGACTTTCTGTTCCGTCAACATTTTTTACTACCCTCTGGACACACAGACATGCTCCGTGGATGTCTCTGCTTGGACTTCCTCGAATGACATCCTGAATGGAACCACGATAAATCCAGCCTTTCAAAGGGTAGAGGAGACAGAATCCCACCCTGAATGGAAACTGATAGGCATGGAGGCTGAGTACCAACTTTTTTATACCAATTATTGGTGCATTTATTTCACATTTATATTGAAACGTAAAGTGGTGTTCTACGTATTGAACATGATTGTACCGGTCTTGTTGCTGTCTCTGATGAACTGTCTGGTGTTCCTGCTGCCCGCTGAATCAGGAGAAAAAATGACGGTCAGTGTCACAACATTTATATCATTTGAACTCTTCTTTTCTTTCATCAACGACTCACTTCCTCAAAACTCTGACACAGTTTGCCTCTTCAGCGTATATCTTGCTGTGCAGTTGTGCCTCAGTGTTTGTTCCATTATCATAGCCGCCTGCATTGTCTTTATCAGCGAAACGAATAAAGAATCCAACATTTTATCTCAGCACCAGCATCAATCTTCAAAGTCCTCAGAAAGAAAACTGTCATTGGACGGGAGCTCTGATTCACACACACACGTCAGCCTGGGAACGGGCCTGACTCCAATGAGCACTTCAGGATTCAGGTCTGGGCCTCGGCCATCACTTCATGGGGCAGAAAGCAGCGAGTCCTCACAGCCTGACAGAGATCATGCGGACACTGCTCATGGTACAGGGAATCAGTTTGGCTATAGCTCAGTTTGTGCGAAACAGAGGAGTTTCAGCATGTCCCTGAAAGAAGTCTGGCTCATGTTGATGAGATTTCATCATCTCAAGTCTCATGAGAGACGGTTTCTGTCAAAACAGCTCGACAAGGTGTGTTTGAAACTGACATTGAGCATCAACGTCCTTGTGTTCGCCATCTTTAGCTGGCTTTGGTCATTCGGTTCCAGTTTGGGGATATCTTAAAAGAGTTACATCTTGTGTAGTGCAGGTGAAGATGACCTGAGGAAAGAATTCGCACATTTCACTGTGGTGGATACTTGAAAAAAACAACAACAAAAAACCCCGAACATTATTCCCTTTCAATCATTTGTTATTTCTCTTGTTCTTTTGAGGAGGAAGATGGCAGAATGGTTAAGACGCTCAGCTGCCAATACAGAGAGTCCGTGAGGGTGTGGGTTCGAATCCCGCTCTCGCCCTTTCTCCTAAGTTTGACTGGAAACGCAACCGTGCCCAGTCTTTCGGATGAGACGATAAACCGAGGTCCCGTGTGCAGCACGCACTTGGCGCACTGAAAAAGAACCCATGGCAACGAGAGTGTTGTCCTCTGGCGAAATTACGTAAAATGAAATCCACTTTCATAGGTACACAAATATGTAAGCATGCACTCGAGGCCTGACTCAGCGCTTTGGAGTTATGCTGCTGGTCAGGCATCTGCTTGGAAGATGTGGTGTAGCGTGTATGGATTTGTCCGAACGCAGTGACGCCTCCTTGAGAAAGTGAAACTGAAACTGAAACTGACAAAGTGCCAAAGTGTTGCAGATCTCTGATCAGTTTATGTTGTTTCAGTTCTGTTTTTGTTTTTTTGTTGTTGTTTTTTTTCTTTCTGTTTCATTTCATCTATTTTGCACCATTTTATTCTGATTAGTACCTGCTATGTCACTGGAACTTCACAGCCAATGACATTTACTCACTCAGTACAGCCAGTCCTCTCTTCTCCTCTACACAGACACCCCTCGGATGTCCAGTGGGTGTCTGAATGACCCAACCTTTAGCTTCCGTCGTAAGAATTGTGGTATTCTTTGTTACCATTCACCTCTTCAGTATAGGAGCCTTCTGCTTGCAATAGTTTGATGATGGTAATTGGGGTGAAACGCTGTTAACGTCGTCTCTTTCGCCGTTCGTATGGAGAGAGTTAACATTTTGAATGTTCAGTGTTTCTCTCTCTCTCTCTCTCTCTCTCTCTCTCTCTCTCTCTCTCTCTCTCTCTGAGACAACTTACAATGCAATGCAACATAGACACCCACACACTGACCACCTACAAATACAATGCAACACACAACACCCGACGCAGCCTACCACACCCACCCCACCCCACCCCAAACCCTCAACAAACAACAGCAACAACAACCGACAAAAAAAAAAAAAACAAAAAAAAAAAACACACACTCACTCACCCGTATCAATAGCGTCAGGATGCTTCTTCATAAACTCCGGAATCATCAACCCGATCATCAACGACGATCCTATGATGGTCAGATTCCGGCCAGAGGACAGGTCAACGAAGGACAGAGTGGACAGTCCGACAGAAGTGACCATGCCGAAACTGACCAGCACTATACCCCCCAACACAGGGTCCGGCATTAGGGTCAGCAGAGCTCCGAATTTCCCGCATAGTCCGCTGACCAGAAAGATCAGCCCAGCCGTGAAGTAGGCCCAGCGGCTGGCGACCTGTATCGACAACAAGATCGATTGGTTGATTTGGTTTGGTTAAGTGATTGAGTTATTGATGAATGAATTGATAGGTTGGGGAGTTGGTTGGTCGGTTTGTCGGTCGGTTGGTCGGTCGGTTGGTTGGTTGGTTTGTTGATTGATTTATTGATTCGTTAAGAGGTCTCGGGTTAGCGACTGGCGACCTGGGTCGATAACAAGACCAATCGATTGGTTTGCTTGTTGATTGGTTATTGACGAATGGGTTATTTGATTGATGAGTTGGTTGACAGACTGATTGATTGATTGATTGATTGATCGGTCAGAAGATCTCGGTTAGCGACTAACCACCTGGATCGACAGGATTGGTTGGTGATTGATTATTGATGAACGGGGTGATTGGTGATCGATTCGTTAAAAATTTAGCGACTGGAGATCGACCTGGATCGACAAGATCGATTGACTGGTTGACGAATGAATGAACTGATTGGTGAGTGCATTGACTGATTGATTGGTTGATTGATTAAGTAATTAACTGATTGATTGACCCGTTAAAAGGTCGAGGTTAGCGACTGGCAGCCTGGATCAACAAGATCGATCGATTGACTGGTTGGTGGTTGGTTATTGACGAATGAATTGATTGATTGATGAGTTGATTGGCTGATTGGTGATTGATTATTGATGACCAGCACTATGCCCCCTCCTTCTCCTCCTCCTCCTCCCACTTTTCATCCTCCTTCCCCTCCTCCTACTCCTTCTTCCCCCTCCTCCTCCCCCTCCTCTTCCTCCTCCATCCTCCCCCCTCCTCCTCCTTCTTCTTCTCTTCCTCCCCCTCCTCCTCCTCCTCCCCCTCCTGCTCCCCATCCTCCTCCTCCTCCTTCTCTGCCTCCTCCTTCTC
>JAAQRG010282387.1:12500-13621 GCA_011634625.1 Babylonia areolata | reverse complement strand
GACAGCTGATAGGGACAAAAAGAGAGGGTGTTGACAGCTGATAGGGACAAAAAGAGAGGTTGTTGACAGCTGATAGGGACAAAGACAGCTGATAGGGACAAAAAGAGAGGGTGTTGACAGCTGATAGGGACAAAAAGAGAGGCTGTTGACAGCTGATAGGGACAAAGACTGCTAATAGTGACAAAAAGAGAGGGTGTAGGCAGCTGATAGGGACAAAAATGGAGGGTGTAGACAGCTGATAGGGACAAAAAGAGAGGGTGTAGACAGCTGATAGGGACAAAAAGAGAGGGTGTAGGCAGCTGATAGGGACAAAAAGAGAGGGTGTAGGCAGCTGATAGGGACAAAAAGAGAGGGTGGAGACAGCTGATAGGGACAAAAAGAGAGGGTGTAGACAGCTGATACACCGTTGATCACAGAAGTCAGTGCCAGTGAGAAGGATACAGCCATTAGTCCCTGAGGTCCTCAGCTCAGCGGAGAGCTGTAAAACCATCACGTTGGTCCATACACCGCTGGCGATCCCATCACCACAGGAAGCCAACCGCGATGATGAACCAACACCACCCCTGGCAGTGAGCTTCTGTCCGATGTCCAGCGCCTTCCGGCGGTTACGGAAATGGGCTGGACACCGCTTCTGTTCTGGTCTGCCTGCCACACCAAGCTGATTTGGTAGAAGTGACGGTCGCACTGAGGCAAACAGGCTGCCGCGCCTGGTAGCTGGTCGCCATCTTGTGAGAGGTCTGACAGCCTGGGTTTCACTACTGAACAGCTCAGTTGTGGTCTGCCGTTGTGCCTTGAGACAGTATTGACTTCCTGGTGAAACCCAGACAAGTTTCAGTGAAAGAGCAAGTACTTAGTGCATTCTGTTTAGGAAGCTGTCAACAACCACTAATGAACTCGTCAGTCATAATTATATCAAAATGTATTTTTTTAGTCACCTTTGTTATTAAATCAAAATAAAACCACACACAATATAATACTGTCTTCCGGAAATGGGGAAGGCACTGATATATATATTTATTTATATAATGCAAAGAATGCATTTTGCAGTGTGATTCTCTCTCTCTCTCTCTCTCTCTCTCTCTCTCTCTCCACAAACACTCAGAGAACGAAAATAGCACACA
>JAAQRG010282387.1:0-2500 GCA_011634625.1 Babylonia areolata | reverse complement strand
GAAAGGCTGTAAACATAAACTGCTCTCAAACACACACACACACACACACACACACACACACACACACACACACACACACACACACACACACACACACACACACACACACATCAACCACCAACACCACCAGAAACAAAAGGAAAAGATGGCAGATAATGAATATCGGTGTGTTGTCAAATGTAATGCAAAAACGTGATGTTGTCAAGACGTAGAGACAGGATCTAGGAAACAGTGTGGTGCCAGATATATTGCAGACAATGGGAAGTGTCAGGATGTAGCGGTAGGAAGGTGCGAGATGTATTGCAGACAATGGGAAGAGTCAGGATGTAGCGGTAGGAAGGTGTCAGATGTATTGCAGACAATGGGAAGTGTCAGGATGTAGCGGTAGGAAGGTGCCAGATGTATTGCAGACAATGGGAAGTGTCAGGATGTAGCGGTAGGGAGGTGCCAGGCACTGACTAGTAATACTGTCACCACCTCTTCCGTCCTGTCATCCACTGGGCTTTTACTGTGGCCATCTCTGTCTCTGTCTCTGTCTGTCCTCTGTCTGTCTGTATGTCTGTATGTATGCATGTATGTTTGTTTGTCCTCTCTGTGTCTCTCTGTCTCTGTGTCTCTTTCTGCCTCATTCTGTCTCTCTGTCTCTGTCTGTCTCTCTCCCTGTCTCTGTTTCTCTCTCTGTCTTTCTCTTTCTGTTTCTCTCTCTGTCTCTCTCTGTCGGTTTCTGATCACTGATGCCCAAGACTCTCTGCCTCTGCCTCTCTCTCTCTTTGTCTCTCTGTCTCTGTCTCTGTCTCTGTCTCTGTCTCTGTCTCTGTCTCTGTCTCTCTCTCTCTCTCTCTCTCTTTCTGTTTCTCTCTGTCTGTCTCGGTTTGTCGGTTCCGTTAATTGTTTGATTTTGTTAGTTTACCTGTTAGCTTTTTTTTTATTTTATAAAATCATTTATATTTGTTTTTGTTTGTTAGTTTTTGTTAGTTCGTTTGTTTTAACAGTTTTGCATCAAGCAGTTACCTGAGCTCCGTATATCAGACATCTGTTCTCAGCCAAATCAATATTCCAGCTCCAATATCCTCCTTCATAATGCCAAATTACGGTCTCAAAACTATAAACGGCTTTCCATCAGTGGGATTAATCATCCCGTGGGCATTCAATTTCAAATCAGTCATAATGGATTTATATTCATGCTCCCTTTGCATGCAACATAATCGTCTTTGCAAGTCATTTTTCAGGATGACAGACATACTTTGTATTTGCTGTAGTTCTCTGTGTGTGTGTGTGTGTGTGTGTGTGTGTGTGTGTGTGTGTGTGTGTGTGTCTGTCTGTCTGTCTGTCTGTCTGTCTGTCTGTCTGTCCGCCTGTGTCTGTATGTCTGCCTGAATGTGTATGAGTATGTGTGTTAGTGTGTGTATGCGTCTGTGTCTGTGTATGTGTGTGTGTATGCGTGAGCGTTGTGTTTGTGTGTGCATATATTAAATCATGTGCTTGTGCGCGCGAGCACACACACACACACGCTCTCTCTCTCTCTCTCTCTCTCTCTCTCTCTCTCTCTCTCTCTCGCTTCTTCCACTTCTTCAGCTTCCTCTGTCCCCACCTCTCTCTTTCTCAATACATCTATATATCTTGACGTGATCAGATAAAAACTCTTTCGTGGGCGGTTCTTTCAGCGCCAGTGAAATGTACGTGCCCAGTGGCAGTTTTCTTCCGCTTTGGCCTCATTTCCTGTCTGTTGTAATTGTGTGATTTAATCTAATTTCATTTTATTTTATTCTATTTTTTTATATATATTTTTTTAATCCTCCAGTTAAAGAAAAAAAGCAATATTCAACGCCAGCGATATAATCCTGGATGTTGGTTTTCGAAAGCAATTGGAAGTGCACATGCTATTGTTTCCATGTCTTTGCATTGCTGATGTTGTTGTTGTTCTTTTCAGGCTTCACTCGATTATCGTTTGACGTGGTTATGTTTTAACTGGTTGGATGTGTGTGTGTGTGTGTGTGTGTGTGTGTGTGTGTGCGCGCGCGCGCGCGCGCGTGTATGTTTTGACGTGTTGTCGGCATTTCCTAGCGGTCAGTGGCTACCTGGGCTATAAACAACAACAAAAACAGCAGCACCACCACGACCACCACCAAACAACAATATCATCATCATCAAGAACAACAAGAGCACGAAAACAACAATAAAGATAACAGTTACGTGGAAGAAGAAGAAGAAGGAGAAGGAGAAGAAGAAGAAGAAGAAGAAGAAGAAGAAGAAGAAGAAGAAGAAGAAGAAGAAGAATCTCCATCTATGTAGTTTCTGGAGGTGGTTTTCTCTTTTATTTTTCCTTCTTCGTTCTTTCTTTCTTTCTTTTTCCTTTTTGCCAACACATTACTGATTAGCCATCAAAGTCATCACAGTCGACACAAAGGTCTCGTTTTTTTCTATCAGCCCCTGTGGACTCAGCATGGCTGGAAGCCAGCCAGGGTGATTAACGAATACCCCCTTCACACACACACACACA
>JAAQRG010282381.1:7500-13581 GCA_011634625.1 Babylonia areolata | reverse complement strand
CACACGGGACCTCAGTTTATCGTCTCATCCGAATGACTAGCGTCCAGACCACCACTCAAGGTCTAGTGGAGGGGGAGAAAATATCAGCGGCTGAACCGCGATTCGAACCAGCGCGCTCAGATTCTCTCGCTTCCTAGGCGGACGCGTTACCTCTAGGCCATCACTCCACTGTATATATGTGTGTGTGTAAGAGATTGTATATGTGTATATGTCAGAATGAAAACAGCTCAAAAACAATTCACAGGAGCGGGCATGGGGGGGATGTGGACAGGACAGACTCAAAAAGTTGCCCATCAACAGAGCAGACAAGCAAGCAGACGATGCAACATGAGTTTCAATGATGAGGACTGTGCTGTGACATCTCCACTGTTGCCACAGCCATCAACTCATCAGTGCTTGACTTCTTGTTTGTCATTTCGATGTGCACTTTGAAATATGCTGTGCCTTAACTCACTCAGTACTGCCAGTTAGCTCCCCTGACTTTCCCACAGACGACCCATTTGTATGGGTAAGAAAGAAAATCTAAAAAAAACCCAAATGTTAAAATTTATGAACTGACAATGTAAAAACTGATCAGTAAGATAACAAGTTAGTTGAGGACAAAATATTAAACTTCCTCCCTTCTTGTGCTATCATAGTGAGATGATGAAAGTATCCACATTTTTTGTTCGAAATTTGCACACACTGATGACTTGAAAACGAATCCAGGAAAGCACAAAGAGTTTGAAACAGATTAAATTCAGGATGTTATACAGTCACGACAGGGCCCGTTCATCTGATGCTGTTTTCTGCTTTGTGACTGAGATGAAACTGGGTCAGACACCATTGTTGACACGCACTGTTGACGGGCGCCATAGCCGAATGGTTAAAGTGTTGGACTTTCGATCTGAGGGTCCTGGGTTCGAATCACGGTGATGGCACCTGGTGGGTAAAGGGTGGAGATTTTTACGATCTCCCAGGTCAACATATTGCAGACCTGCCAGTGCCTGAACCCCCTTCGTGTGTATATGCAAGCATAAGATCAAATATGCACATTAAAGATCCTGTAATCCATGTCAGCGTTCGGTGGGTTATGGAAACAAGAACATACCCAGCATGCACACCACCGAAAGCGGAGTATGGCTGCCTACATGGCGGGGTAAAAACGGTCATACACGTAAAAAGCCCACTCGCGTATATACGAGTGAACGTGGGAGTTGAAGCCCACGAATGCAGAAGAAGAAGAAGAAGACACGCACTGTTTATGTAAATCATACACCGGGACCTTTCGTTTGGAGTGAGTTAACATGTTGTTAAAATCAGAAATTCTTAAAAATCTGGAGTGTGTGCCTTATGATCTGAAGTGCCTTGTAGTCAGTAAGGTATGGTATTACTATTGATTAATATTCTTGTGGTCTTTGATCATGGTTCCTTAAACAGCGCAAGTCGATGAGCAACCACCAGGAACGACTGGCTTTTGAACAGCGACGGAGGGAACTGGAGAAAGATAGCAGGTGAGAAACACACTCCAGTTTATTCACTGTACACCTTTTTTTTTTTTTTTTAAAGGAAAAAAACAGTTTTGAAAAAGTGTTATGTCTTTAACTGTCTTTTGAGTCGGGGCTTTGTGCCCGATTGCCCCCTCACCATTTTTTGTTTTTTGTTTTTGCTGCCCCATCCTCTGCACTGTTTCAGTGGCATTACTCCCACACCACTTATTCTGAGTCCCTCATGCACAGCCACACCCAGGTTTGTTTGTCGGAAGTCTCAGTATCAGCAGTCCACAGGGGACTATCGATGTTTGACATCAAGTCACTAGGAGGCCACATGCCAGAGGATACCCTGCGCTGCTGCTCAGTCACTTCACTGGTGTTCATTGGTGCCTGTTCTGATTTAGCCTGCTTTGAACACCACCCACTGAGGCCCCTTACTGACGACAATGATCGCTCTGTCACGGAGCCAGCCTGTGTAGACCACCATGTCCCTCCAGTGACTGTCCCCCAACACTCCGCTGACAAGGAAGGCCTTGAAAGGACTCTCCCCCCAAGCGTGGAGGATGATTAAAACTAAGGTCACCATGGAAGGTGACCAAGCACGAAGGATCCTCATCTTTTCTTTTCTCTTTGGGGGGGGGGGGGGGGGGGGTGAGTTGATCTTTTAAACGATGTTTTGATTGACATTTTAACATCTGTTTGGTTTCTCTTCAACTGAGGGGGGGTATCCAGTTCTGATGTGACCCCTTTGCAGTTGGCTGAACTGTAAGCAACATGACTTTGAACAGTTTGATCTGGGAGTAACTCTACTGAAGTGGTGCAAAAGATGAGGCATCAAAATAAGATACGAAATAAGATAAGTAAATAAATAGATTTTTTTTTCAGTATATTTGAGTAAGAAACAGTATGTGTGGTGATGATGTTGCCAGGAGACAGGCTGATGAGTATGCGTGATGATGATGGTGTTGACAGTAGACAGGGGGCAACGACAATATGTGATGGATGATGACGTTGACAGGAGACAGGGGGTGATGACGATGTGTGATGATGATGTTGACAGGAGACAGGGGGCGATAACGATGTGTGACGATGATGATGATGTTGGCAGGAGACAGGGGGCAACGACAATATGTGATGGATGATGACGTTGACAGGAGACAGGGGGTGATGACGATGTGTGATGATGATGTTGACAGGAGACAGGGGGCGATAACGATGTGTGACGATGATGATGATGTTGGCAGGAGACAGGGGGCGACGACGATGTGTGATGATGATGTTGACAGGAGACAGGGGGTGATGACGATGTGTGATGATGATGTTGACAGGAGACAGGGGGCGATGATGATGTGTGATGATGATGATGTTGACAGGAGACAGGGGGCGATGATGATGTGTGATGATGATGACGTTGACAGGAGACAGGGGGTGATGACGATGTGTGATGATGATGATGTTGACAGGAGACAGGTGGCGATGACAATGTGTGATGGATGATGACGTTGACAGGAGACAGGGGGCGATGATGATGATGAATGATGATGTTGTTGATGACAGGAAACAGGAACAGGGGGCGATGACGACGATGGAACTACGTCACAGCCAGGCGGACCAGAACCTGGCCAGTCTGATGGAGACCAGGACGCAGCAGCTAATTGCCTCACAGTCAGTGCCTGGTGTATTGTATTGTGATGTATGGTGTGTTATGATGTATGGTGTGTTAACATAGAATGCAATAAAGAGAGCCCACCTTAGGTTTGTGTAAAGTGTTAACATAGAATGCAGTGAACAGAGCCCACCCTAGGTTTGTGTAGAGTGTTAACATTTAGAATGGAATCAACAGAGCCCACCCTAGGTTTGTGTAAAGTGTTAACATAGAATGCAGTGAACAGAGCCCACCCTAGGTTTGTGTAGAGTGTTAACATTTAGAATGGAATCAACAGAGCCCACCCTAGGTTTGTGTAAAGTGTTAACATAGAATGCAGTGAACAGAGCCCACCCTAGGTTTGTGTAGAGTGTTAACATTTAGAATGGAATCAACAGAGCCCACCCTAGGTTTGTGTAAAGTGTTAACATAGAATGCAGTGAACAGAGCCCACCCTAGGTTTGTGTAGAGTGTTAACATTTAGAATGGAATCAACAGAGCCCACCCTAGGTTTGTGTAAAGTGTTAACATAGAATGCAGTGAACAGAGCCCACCCTAGGTTTGTGTAGAGTGTTAACATTTAGAATGGAATCAACAGAGCCCACCCTAGGTTTGTGTAAAGTGTTAACATAGAATGCAGTGAACAGAGCCCACCCTAGGTTTGTGTAGAGTGTTAACATTTAGAATGGAATCAACAGAGCCCACCCTAGGTTTGTGTAAAGTGTTAACATAGAATGCAGTGAACAGAGCCCACCCTAGGTTTGTGTAGAGTGTTAACATTTAGAATGGAATCAACAGAGCCCACCCTAGGTTTGTGTAAAGTGTTAACATAGAATGCAGTGAACAGAGCCTACCCTAGGTTTGTGTAAAGTGTTAACTTAGAATGCAATAAACAGAGCCCACCCTAGGTTTTGTGTAGAGTGTTAACATAGAATGAAAGGAACAGAGCCCACCCTAGGTTTGTGTAAAATGTCAACATGGAATGCATTGAACAGAGCCCACCCTAGGTATTTGTAAAACATTGACATAGAATGCAGTGAACAGATCCCACCCTACGTTTGTGTAAAGTGTTAACATAGAATGTAATAAACAGCCCACCCTAGGTTTGTGTAAAATGTTAACATGGAATGCATTGAACAGAGCCCACCCTAGGTATTTGTAAAACATTGACATAGAATGCAGTGAACTGAGCCCACCCTAGGTTTGTGTAAAGTGTTAACTTAGAATGCAATAAACAGAGCCCACCCTAGGTTTTGTGTAGAGTGTTAACATAGAATGAAAGGAACAGAGCCCACCTAGGTTTGTGTAAAACGTTAACATGGAATGCAATAGACAGAGCCCACCCCTAGGTATTTGTAAACGTTGACATAGAATGCAGTGAACAGATCCCACCCTACATTTGTGTAAAGTGTTAACATAGGATATGATAAAACAGCCCACCCTAGGTTTGTAGTAAACGTTAACATGAATGCATTGAACAGAGCCCACTCTAGGTATTGTAAAGTGTTAACATAGAATGAAAGAGACAAGGCCCACCCTAGGTTTGTGTAAAGTGTTAACATAGAACGAAATAAACAGCCCACCCTAGGTTTGTGTAAAGTGTTACCATAGGATGCAATGAACAGAACCCACCCTAGGTTTGTGTAAAGTGTTAACATAGAATGAAAGGAACAGAGCCCACCCTAGGTTTGTGTAAAACATGTACAAAGAATAGAATAGAATATTGAATAGTATATGTCTTTATTACCTAATATACCAGGGGTTACAAGGAATATTGGGGGAGTGGGTGGGGGGATTGTACATAAAAAGTTACAGACATAAACGGAAAATTATATACAAACACAGATACAGTAGAATTTTGGACACATACATGTGCATATCAGTACAAGAACTTACATACTCACACTCAATCGCACGCATGTGCGCACGCGCGCGCGCACACACACACACACACACACACATGTTTGAACATAAGCCGCACATTGCTTATTACATGTGGAAGGGACTGATGATTAAGATCTTCAGGTAAATGGTTGCTGATTGCGCTCATAGAATGAAACAAACAGAGCCTACTTTAGGTTTGCGCAGAACATTAGTATAATGTGTGTATCTGTGTGTGTGTGTTATCCGTGGAAAGGTGATGCTTTCTTTCGAGTTTGGTTTGCTGTGTCTCTTTTGTGTGTGTTTTTTGTTAGATATATGTATATGCTGTGAACAAGGTTTTGCTACCCTACTTGTAAAATGGTATGTATCACACTCACAGACGTTGCTCTCACTCACTTTCTCTCACTCAAGTAACAAAAAAGTCGTGATCCTGATTCTGATGAAAACGAAACAAAACAAAGACACACAGATGCAAACACAGACGCACTCAGACACACAGATGCACACACAGACACACACACACACACAGACACGCACACACACACGCACGCACGCACGCACACAAGCAAACGAATGAACAAAGCACTGTGAACATGGAAAACGTGGAAAACGACGGCTGGCTGTTGCAGCGAGGAGGAAGAGAAGCGGCTGAGCAAGGCGCGGGAGACTCAGCAGAAGATGGAGGAGGAGATGGAGGCGTGGAGGAGGAAGCTCCTGAAGCACCAGAAACAGGTGAACACACACACACACACACACACACACACACACACACACACACACACACATGCATGCACGTACGCACACACACACACACTTACACGCACACACACTTACACATACACACATACTTACACACACACACACACACACACACACACACTTGCACACACATGCACACTTGCACACACACACGCACACGCACACACACATCGCATCACTTTCAGTGCTTTGCTTTCCTGTGTATTTATGTTTCATTGTGTCTTATAAACTTTAAGGTTTTATGAGAGTAAAAAGTATTTTATTCTATTCTGTTCTATTCTATTTTATTCTGTTCTGTTCTGTTCTGTTCTGTTCCATTCT
>JAAQRG010282381.1:0-2500 GCA_011634625.1 Babylonia areolata | reverse complement strand
TTCATCTCACAGGTAAGTCTGACTCACTGACACCTGCATCACTCTTTATCACAGCTCATGCCAAGATGTTCATCTCTCAGGTAAGTCTGACTCGCTGACACCTGCAACACTCTTTGTCACGGCTCATGCCAAGAAGTTCATCTCACAGGTAAGTCTGACTCACCATCACCTGCCACTCTCTGACAGTGTTGTTGTTGCTGACAGTGTTTGCTGTTGTTGCAGACAGCTGACAGTGTTGTTGTTGCAGACAGCTGACAGTGTTTGTTGTTATTGCAGACAGTGTGGAGTGTTTGTTATTGCAGACAGTGTAGAGTGTTTGTTGATGGTGTTGTTACAGACAGTGTAGAGTGTTTGTTGATGGTGTTGTTACAGACAGTGTAGAGCGTTTGTTGATGGTGTTGTTACAGACAGTGTAGAGCGTTTGTTGATGGTGTTATTGCAGACAGTGTAGAGTGTTTGTTGATGGTGTTGTTACAGACAGTGTAGAGTGTTTGTTGTTATTGCAGACAGTGTAGAGTGTTTGTTGATGGTGTTGTTACAGACAGTGTAGAGTGTTTGTTGATGGTGTTGTTACAGACAGTGTAGAGTGTTTGTTGATGGTGTTGTTACAGCCAGTGTAGAGTGTTTGTTGATGGTGTTGTTACAGACAGTGTAGAGTGTTTGTTGATGGTGTTGTTACAGACAGTGTAGAGTGTTTGTTGTTGTTACAGACAGTGTAGAGTGTTTGTTGATGTTGTTGTTACAGACAGTGTAGAGTGTTTGTTGTTGGTGTTGTTATTGCAGACAGTGTAGAGCGTTTGTTGATGTTGTTGTTACAGACAGTGTAGAGTGTTTGTTGATGTTGTTATTGCAGACAGTGTAGAGTGTTTGTTGATGGTGTTGTTACAGACAGTGTAGAGCGTTTGTTGATGGTATTGTTACAGACAGTGTAGAGCGTTTGTTGATGTTGTTACAGACAGTGTAGAGTGTTTGTTGATGGTGTTGTTACAGACAGTGTAGAGTGTTTGTTGATGGTGTTGTTACAGACAGTGTAGAGTATTTGTTGATGGTGTTGTTACAGACAGTGTAGAGTATTTGTTGTTATTGCAGACAGTGTAGAGTGTTTGTTATTGCAGACAGTGTAGAGTGTTTGTTGATGGTGTTGTTACAGACAGTGTAGAGTGTTTGTTGATGGTGTTGTTACAGACAGTGTAGAGTGTTTGTTGTTGTTACAGACAGTGTAGAGTGTTTGTTGATGGTGTTGTTACAGACAGTGTAGAGTGTTTGTTGTTGGTGTTGTTATTGCAGACAGTGTAGAGCGTTTGTTGATGTTGTTGTTACAGACAGTGTAGAGTGTTTGTTGATGTTGTTATTGCAGACAGTGTAGAGTGTTTGTTGATGGTGTTGTTACAGACAGTGTAGAGCGTTTGTTGATGTTGTTGTTACAGACAGTGTAGAGTGTTTGTTGATGTTGTTATTGCAGACAGTGTAGAGTGTTTGTTGATGGTGTTGTTACAGACAGTGTAGAGCGTTTGTTGATGTTGTTGTTACAGACAGTGTAGAGTGTTTGTTGATGTTGTTATTGCAGACAGTGTAGAGTGTTTGTTGATGGTGTTGTTACAGACAGTGTAGAGCGTTTGTTGATGTTGTTGTTACAGACAGTGTAGAGTGTTTGTTGATGTTGTTATTGCAGACAGTGTAGAGTGTTTGTTGATGGTGTTGTTACAGACAGTGTAGAGCGTTTGTTGATGTTGTTGTTACAGACAGTGTAGAGTGTTTGTTGATGTTGTTATTGCAGACAGTGTAGAGTGTTTGTTGATGGTGTTGTTACAGACAGTGTAGAGCGTTTGTTGATGGTATTGTTACAGACAGTGTAGAGCGTTTGTTGATGTTGTTACAGACAGTGTAGAGTGTTTGTTGATGGTGTTGTTACAGACAGTGTAGAGTGTTTGTTGATGGTGTTGTTACAGACAGTGTAGAGTATTTGTTGATGGTGTTGTTACAGACAGTGTAGAGTATTTGTTGTTATTGCAGACAGTGTAGAGTGTTTGTTATTGCAGACAGTGTAGAGTGTTTGTTGATGGTGTTGTTACAGACAGTGTAGAGTGTTTGTTGATGGTGTTGTTACAGACAGTGTAGAGTGTTTGTTGTTGTTACAGACAGTGTAGAGTGTTTGTTGATGGTGTT
The DNA here is from genome assembly GCA_011634625.1 of Babylonia areolata. Lineage (NCBI taxonomy): Eukaryota > Metazoa > Mollusca > Gastropoda > Neogastropoda > Buccinidae > Babylonia > Babylonia areolata. The sequence continues at coordinate 334 of JAAQRG010282381.1, read as the reverse complement.
GTTACAGACAGTGTAGAGTGTTTGTTGTTGGTGTTGTTATTGCAGACAGTGTAGAGCGTTTGTTGATGTTGTTGTTACAGACAGTGTAGAGTGTTTGTTGATGTTGTTATTGCAGACAGTGTAGAGTGTTTGTTGATGGTGTTGTTACAGACAGTGTAGAGCGTTTGTTGATGGTATTGTTACAGACAGTGTAGAGCGTTTGTTGATGTTGTTACAGACAGTGTAGAGTGTTTGTTGATGGTGTTGTTACAGACAGTGTAGAGTGTTTGTTGATGGTGTTGTTACAGACAGTGTAGAGTATTTGTTGATGGTGTTGTTACAGACAGTGTAGAGT
>JAAQRG010282360.1:5000-13571 GCA_011634625.1 Babylonia areolata | reverse complement strand
AGGACACGTTGTCCGCATGACAGACAGCAGGATCCCGAAGATGCTATTGTATGGCCAGCTTAAGGAAGGCCACCGTGAACTTGGAAGACCCTGCAAGCGCTTCAAGGACACCTTGAAGACAAACCTCAAAGCCTGTGACATAGACATCGCTTCCTAGATCCTGGGAAACTGATGCCCTTGACCGCTGTCGCTGGAAGATGCTGTGCTCTAGTGGCATAAAAATGTTTGAAAACAAGAGAACGCTGGCCATTAAGGAGAAGCGTGAGCGAAGGAAGCAGGGCTCAACTTCTGGAGACGTTTTCCCTTGCAACACCTGTGGGAAGAACTGTGCATCCAGAATCGGCCTCTTCTCCCACATGAGGACACACACTGACAGATAAGCCTTCCTGCCTACTCATCCGTCGGACTGACGGGAGACTCTATCACAAGATAGTGTTGGATTAATATCAGTTATTGGTTAAAACCACCTGATATGTATCAGTCTGTTAACTGCAATTTAGTTGTGATGCTCTCTCCTATACGGCTTACTCCAGTATAGTGCAACATGATAAACTGGTTCATTTGAGTCACTTTGACACAGTATAAGCTTTACCTAATCTATACTGTCAGTGTACTTTCACTAAATCAGCATAGCTTCAATCACTTTAACTACACTGTTTCAATGTACTGGAAATGTCATTTGATGTCAGTGTTTGGTCTTCACACATATGCATTACCAAGTGGTAGTCTTTCCATGTAATACGTATACATGTGCTTTACTATTCACTTGTGCCGACATGTTGTGCTAATGACACTTGTTTGTGTCATTCCAGGCACTGTCTTCTCTCCTTATATCTTCTCTTCTTATGTCTTCTTCTATTCTCTTCTCCTTTACGTCTTCTACTCTTAGTTTTTATCTATTTAACTATTGTAAATAAAACAATAGAAAAACCCATTTGTGACTGGCCTCTATAATTATGTTCCTGGCCTGTGCGCGGGAATTCTTGTCTATCCGTTAATATAGTAAATTATCATTAGTTAGTTTTTTGTACCGTCCATACCCTACTAGACTGACCAGTCGGTTCAGTAACACGGCTACACAAACAATATTTTTTGTCAGTTCCAAAGGGGCTTTGTCCCCCGTACACCCGCCGCTCCTCAGCTGCAATACGCCTTTTTGTTTCAGTCCCTCTCACATCCCAAGATACAAGTGGAATAATGAATGAAAAACTTGTACACCCTTTCTTCATTGCTATCTACATTTCAAAAACGGAGGGTATTCATTTTCAGACATGACTCAGTGAAATGAAACCAAAGGAATAACCCGTACACCCCCTTACCACTATGCAGACACCAGTCATCAAGTGAAAGGAAATTAAAGACAAATCCTACTTTTTCAGTGAAACATGGAATCCCAACGGGAAGGTCGCAAATCCGGCTCTCTGTGGTTACAACAGCCAGTGTTTGGTCACCACACACACACACACACACACACACATACTGGCTTGGAGCGACGGATAGCCAGAAATATCTAACCCACAATAGCGCTTCTTCACACGCACGCTACACTCGCCCTCAGCAAAAAAATACACCCGGAAGCATTCATGCAAAACTTGTGGGTCCCGGTGTCTCGGTCCCGGTCCCGGTGGGTCCCGGTGTACACACACACACACACACACACACACACACACACACACAAGCGCGCGCGCGCACACACACACACATACAAACTCACATACATCTGTCCTCTCTCCCATTCATGCATGTGCCGGGGAGCAAACACACACACACACACGTGCGCAAGCAAGCAAGCCAAGCGCACACTGGCACACACGCATGCACACAAACACACACACACTCACACACACACACACACACACACGCATGCACACACACACACACACACACACACACACACACACACACACATTTACACTCTGTCCCATTTATGCATGTGAGAGCAAACACACACACACACACACCACACACACACACATACACACACACACACACACATTTACACTCTGTCCCATTTATGCATGTGAGAGCAAACACACACACACACACACACACACACACACACACACACACACACACACACACACACACATACCGGGTTGGAGCGACGCTGGGACAGCCTGACATACTGTGTCTATCCCGTTTTAGCAGCCTTGACCGTGGCAAAAATTAAAAAAGATTTTCCCACGCATTTGACTTAATAATGAACTCTGACGGAGTCAAATAGCGCACACGACACTACGTCACTTGTTTATGTTTCATTGTGTCTTATAAACTTTAAGGTTTTATGACAATAAAAAGTATTCTATTCTATTCTATTCTATTCTATTCACACACACACACACACACACACACACACACACATACCGGGTTGGAGCGACGCTGGGACAGCCTGACATACTGTATCTATCCCGTTTTAGCAGCCTTGACCGTGGCAAAAATTAAAATAGATTTTCCCACGCATTTGACTTAATAATGACGGAGTCAAATAGCGCACGCGACACTACGTCACTTGCGGCAGGTTTCTTTGGCCAAGTCTGCAGAGAGCATTGTTGTTGCTCCGGGGGGGAGTGTATGAGCATTATCGTCCACGGAGGAGCGTCTGTGGTCAGTTCGATGTGGTCAGTATGTCCTCAGAGGATACAGGATGGAAGTAAGTCATTTGTTTGTTTGCTCTTCGTTTCTTCCTCCGCCTGGTCATTATTAATCCGCTGCAACAGAACACGTCGGTCAGCATTTTCTTTTTCTCTTGTGTGTGTGTGTGTGTGTGTGTGTGCCAATCAGGCCAGTTTTCTGCTACAGAATTTTGCCAGAACACAACACTTTTGTTGCCAAGAATTCTTTTTCAATGCACCAAATAAGTGCTGCACAGGGGACCTCGGTTTATGATCTCATTCGAATTGTCGACTGGGCGCTCCTTTTGATTTTCCAGTCAAACTTTGGAGAAATGGTGAGAGCCTTTTTAACTATAGTATGATGTTTTCATTTGTTCTCTTACTGTGTTTATCGCACTGGTTGATTTGTGATTATTGTATGAGATTGATTAGCATTGACTTTGTATCTATGCATTTTATTTTCCTTATGTATTTCTGATGAATGACTGTGGAAAGTATGTAATTATTGCATGTGTATGATTGTGATCATTGTTCGAAAGATCCTCATCAACTTAGCATTTCACCTTTTTATGTCTTTTATGTGTTTACATTGGGTGACTGTGATTTTCGTGTATTGTTTACGTAAAATACACCACATATGAATTTCTCTTATTGAGATAATAAAGTATTCTGTATTCTGTAGCCTGTGGGAATCGAACTTCCGAAAGTTTTACTTGATATACAGTGTGCTCCGCATATACCGGCCACCGCTTGTACTTGTGCTTGATGAAGAATGAGGACAAAGAAGGCGGACTTTAAGTTTTGAACCAGAAACTGACCTCTTGCCCCATGCCATGTTCCTCGTGTTCAGGGCCCAGAGACCTCATCAATGAGTGGACTGGATCTGATTTCAACTTCGTTTTAATGACTGGTGAAATCTATTTACCAGGGGTTTTTTTCACAAAAAACGGGTATAAATTTTCCAAAAATTCTGTGCTCTTTGTTATTGGAGAAAGACCCATAAAAGTATATATTTTCTGAAAGGTAAATGAATAAAGAATACAAAACACATGCTGTTTTCCCATTTTATATATTTTTAGTGACATGCTGTTGTTTTGAAATCAGTGTTTTGTTTTTTGTCACATTTTCAACTTGTTCATTACAAACATTAGTCAGGTGATTTGCACAAAAACATCATATTTTCTGGACAAATGGATATCTGCAAACACAAAATCATACTAGAACAACCACAATATATATATTTTTTTTAAGAGATAGATACACAATACATTGTGACTCACGATTATTATAGCACTGTTGATTTCCCTTAAAGCATGTCACAAATTTCATTCACCCCTGCACCCACACCAACCATCCCAACACACACACACACACACACACACACACACACACACACACACACACACACACACACACTGGCAAAAGGCGCACGCACGCACGCACACACACTCATTCCCATGATGTCAAGATGCTGATGCAGACCAATGATGTGTGTTTACAGAACCTGAATCTTCGTCCACGTGTGACAGTGATCGCTCAGTGTCAGGAGGACTTGATGGCAGGTAAGTGCCTGACAACCCCACAGAAATAAACAGCCCCTATTTCCTGCACGTCAACATTTTTGTTTATTGACGACGACAACGACAACAACAGCAACCATAACAACAACAACACAACAAAGTGAACATTACAATAACAACATTGAGGGTTCCACCAACTCCAGTGTATGGTGAAGATGTTCGGGGGTTTTGCACAAGGTGTGGACAGTCCAACTCCATTTCCTGTTTCCTGATTTCCTTACTGAAAGGAATCTGGCTGGTTCTTTCCCACAGGTTGACGTCTGGTGTTGTTTCTGACCTCTTAATGCCCATGATACATCCGTTGCTGTATCTCCTGAGTCAGTGTTCGACATTGTCGGTGTTCAGGCCTGATCTATACCGATGCTGGCGTGGTCTTTCTGCTTTTCTATCTTTAGTCTCGGGCTGTTTCTGACAGGGTCCGGAGGTTCCAGTTCCTGGTTATGTACGACAGCAAAACTTAGTTATACGTGAAACATGTCCAGGTAATGTCAATAGAATCTAACTCGACATGGTTAACGTTAATTATTCCAATCATAACTCTAGGTAATGTCAGTAGAATTTAACGACACGGTTAACATTAGTTAACCCAGTTACAACTCCAGGTAATGTCAGTAGAATTTAACGACATGGTTAACATTAGTGATTCTAATTATAACTCAGTGTCAGGTAAAAATTAACGATGTGATATGATATAGCGCCTATTATCGGTCGGAGACCAAGCTCTAAGCGCTTCACAAACTCAGGGCCGTTTGCACAACAGGCTGGAGTAGAGCCGACTGATTGCTGCCTATGGGCGCTCCGGCATCAGTGGTTTCCTGTGTCATTCAATCAGAATTCAGGCGCGCACACATACCCACTGAGACAGACGTAACATTTTACACGCATGACCGTTTTTTGTTTATTACTATTATTATTTATTAACCCACCATGAAAGCAGCCATTCTCCAATTTCGGGGTTGTGCATGCAGGGTATGCTCTTGTTTCCATAACCCACCGAACGCCGACGTATATTAATAATCTTTCATGTGCGTATTTGATCTTCCGCGTGCATATACACATGAAGGGGTTCAGACACAAGCAGGTCTGCACATATGTTGACCTGGGAGATCGGAAAAAAAATGTCGACCCTTTATCCGCCAGGCGCCGTCACCGAGATTAGAACCCGGAACCCTCAGACCACTTTGCTAAGGAAGGAAGCCAGCTCTCACAGCCGACCGTTCCTGGCACGTATGAGGAAGCAAAATCTGTCCCCTGCAGCAGATTCAGAAGAGGGTCACCCTGAATGGAGGCTACCAGGCACACCAGGATCCCATCAGGACACTGGAGAGGAGACACCAGACTACCATCTACCGCCTTCGCACAGGACACTGCGGCCTCCGAGCACACCTGAAGAGGATTGGAGTGGCAGCCACATCCCCATATGATTGCGGCCAGGCTGACCAGACCCCATCCCACATTCTCCAAGACTGCCCCCTGTATGAGAAGATGCGGCAGCAGTCCTGGCCTGGGGGTGCTGACCTCAACACCAAGCTCTGGGGGACGGTAGCCGATCTTCGCCGGACGTCCGAGTTTGTTTGGTGGCATCCGTCGGACTTCGACCCTGACTGCGTAGCTGTCGAACGCAAAAGAAAGAAAGTCAATAAAATTTAACTGACGACATGATTAACATTAGTGATTCCAATTAAAACAAGAGAGGCAAGGCCTTCAAGACTCACTTGTGATACACTTTTTAAAAAAATCCAAGCTTTTTATGTATTGAGTATAATTTCAAAATGTAATGTTTAAGATGAGAAAGATCAGTTTAAAGCAAATTAAGCCCCCTAGCATTAATTGAGTAATTTCCCTTTTTTACTATCTGCACCAAAACGTTTGCAAAATAATTAAAACTTCCATGCTTAGCAAAAGAAGTTCCTGTGTGAACAAAAAATACTAATGACTCTTGTTGTTGCGTCAGAATATCAGATCAAAGTGCCAAGTTTAGAGAATACAAAAAATATAGATATAACAGTAAATGCAGTTTGCATATAATTAGGCTTCTTTTTTTGTTTTTTCTTTTTTTTGTGGCCATCCCAGAGGTACAATATTGTTTTAAACAAGATGACTGGAAAGAACTGAATTTTTCCTATTTTTATGCCTAATTTGGTGTCAACTCACAAAGTATTTGCAGAGAAAATATCAATGTTAAAGTTTACCACGGACACACACACACACACACACACACACACAGGCAACCGAACACCCGGTTAAAACATAGACTCACTTTGTACACCTGTTTCCCATACTTATTTCCCCTTCATTATCTTTTTTTCCCTTTACTTTATACGCACTTCATTGCATTGTCTGTAAATCACTGGACAACCTCTCTGCAGATTTTAGCGTACATTCTTTTCGGTTTTACTAGTTTCTGTTTGGTCTGAATGCATGTTTGTCTCTTCCTCTCTCACAGTCTTTCCTCCCCCATCATGACCGTATATTGCGTCATTTTTGACGTAAGAATGGATTTTCCCAATATATGACGCATTCTGGCGTTGAAATAGCAGACTTTTCAAAGACTGTAATGTTGCTTCCGCATCAGAATGCGAGGAACAGTTGCATCAATACTGCGTTCAGGTAATCTTATCTAGGCTCAGGAATTGGAAGTTTCTATCGTCCAGTGTTTTTGTCATGTATATATAGCCATATACAATTGCAAAATATTAACCAATGTCAAAAAATAGGGATAAACTGGCATAACTAACATACTTAGAATATTGGCTGAAAGTTGAAAAATGTATTCATTTTGTTATATAATTATTGTAGCATCCGGATCTTTATGCAAGGGATTATTTCTCATTTGCTACAATGCGGTGTCATAGTGATATGCCTTGGGATTCACCTCAGCTGGCCCGCAGTTCAATGATAAATGGAAAACAGCCTTTATCAGTTTATGCCAGTTTTCAGGTTCAGGTTAGAGGCGATGCCAAGCATCTAAGCCTTGCGGCTTTGTACGCCCTGTCGGTTTTAATAATTTTTTGATTAAGGACTCACAAGCCCAGGCTCACCTTTGACCATGAAGGACAAACATTATTTTCTTTATTATATCGTTTTCACATCACAAGAGTTTTAAAGGAATTTGTGTTTGGTGCGCGTTTGATATCTGGGGTTAGTCTATTCCAGTTGTTAATTACACTGCAACTAAAAACATATTTTCTAATGTTGCTTCTGAATTTTGTCAGTACTGTTACGGGTGACAATGTTAGTTTGCGGATTAATAAAGAAACGTGCTTTGACAATGTTATCAACATTATTATATATTTTCATACACTTGGATCGAATCACCTCATACCCTTCTTGCTTTAAGTGAAGGAAGCTTAAGATATTAATTTTTAGCCTATCTTCATGAGAAAAATCCTTCATCTTATGGACTAATTTTGTTGCTCATCTTTGTACACCTTTAATTGTAGCAGATCGACGTTTTAATGTTGGGAACCAAACCGTGTTTGCATATTCTGATGTAGGTCTTACAAGTTATTTATATAGTGGAAAATCATTTATAAACACAGTAAAAAGAACAGGTCCCAGATTACTGCCTAGGGGTATTCCACTCAGGACATCCACATCACTTGATTGAGATCTACCAACCTTAACTTTCTGTGACATTAAGGTATAATACATCAATGTTATCACCATTATCAAGTAACCTTGTGAAGTCTTCCATAACTTCAAGTAACTTGAGTTACGCATGGTCCACTCTTTCGAAAACCATGCTGATATTTAGCATATAAATTATCTGTCATCACAGTTATGTTCAACAATAGCGTCCCTTACAAATTTCTCAAGAATTTGCAGCAAACACAGGTCAGACGGGTCTGTAGTTACCTGGGTCAGTTTTTGTACCTTTTTTTAAATATTGGGGTCACAATGGCTGTTTTCCAGTCACTGGTTTAAACACTAAGTATTCTTTCAATACACTTAAGTTCCCAACACATGGATCCAACTGCCACCTAAACGATCAGTGTATTGAAAAATAATTTATTGTAAGATGTTCTTTGAGTCAGTGAGAATCATGGCATGTTGATTTCCAGGCGTATATGACAGCAACTTCAGGGCATGTGTCACAGCTTCAACGTCCATAGCCAGGCTGGCAGTGACTTTGTACGCGGCATTGTCTTCCCTAATTGTTTTTCCCTATTTTTTTTGGCATTGAATCCCCAACCGGACTGGTCTGTGGTGACTGAGTAATCTGTGTATATGATGATGTCTCCTTCTTTACTGTTTTCTTCTGTAAGTAGCTTCACTTCTGCATCAGTTTTTTCCATTTGGCCATTCCTGACAATGTCTTGCAAGAGTGTGAGAAATGGTCGTTTTGGAAAGATGTTAAAGGTTCTTCAGGGTTTCTC